>PVKU01009064.1:0-66085 GCA_004027475.1 Anoura caudifer | reverse complement strand
AAATTGAGAAGGGGTTGATAGTCACCAGAGGGGAGAGGGGAGGGAATTTCAGGGGGAAAGGGGAAGGGTTTGGAGCAACAAGTATAAAGGTCACATGGACAAAAACTAGCGGGGGTGGAAATGGGAGGGGGGTGGGGAGGGCTGGGGCGGTGGGCTGGAATGGGAGCAAAAGACAGAAAACTGTACAAGAACAACAATTAAAATAAATTAAAAAAAAAGACTTTGCTTTGGATGATGGGTGCATGATGCAATGTATAGATTATGTTTTGTTGAGTTGTACCCTTGAAACCTGTATGGTTTGTGAATCAATGTCAGCCCAATAAATTCAATAAAAAATAAATAAATAAAAGAAGGCAGGTACTTGCATGGCAGACAGACAGTGAGCCTCAGTTAAGGCTGGGAGGTCTAAGAAAGTGGACTACCTGCCAGGCTGGCACCTGAGATCAGGGTAGCCTGAGGCCAAAGACCCTTTGACAAGTGCATTGAAGTTCCCTAGATTTTACTTAGTGATAGATGAGGACACTCAACCTCTGCTGCATGCCATAGATTCGACCTAATAGCTGACCACTGTTATTTGACTTGACTGAGGTGATGGATGCTCACAGCCCCTGCTCTCAGCACCTATTACTGCACCCTGCTCACAGCTAGGGTCCAGGCTGAGTTTGGCAAGTCAGCAGCACATGATGCACTAGCCTTCCTTTCAGAAACTCATATTGGGCTGTCCTACTCTGCTTCAGCAGCCAGTATACCAGGCCCAGCCTGCATCCAGGCAAGAGGTTCACAGGTGAGGGCAATTCCAGCCTGCACTGGTGTCGGAACCTGTGTCCTAATAGGCCCTGGATGTCTGAGATGGCTTGGGTCTCTCTGGGTTAGTCTTGCTCTGGGGACTGAACATAAAACTATCACAGCCCCCTGGACCCTGCTCCCTACAGCCAGCAGGGCGGATGTTTGATGGGGGGCAAGAGAGGAGTCTCTCCTCTTAGTGGAACTTGGCTGGACTGGGCTGAGGGAGGGGACATAGAGGAGAGAGGATGGCAGAGAGCTAAGTTCTCAAGGTCCAGTCAGTACTGGGCCCAGTACTGCCTGACTTTCTTCAGGCAGCAGAAGGATTTTTTAAGTCATTCAGATTGCACTTGTGTTTATGGTGTAATAAAAATACAAATTTTACAGGAACACATTTGTAAAAAGTAGAAGCCTCACAAGTATTTGGTGCTTATTTCTCCTATTTTTGTCCTATATTTATTTACATTTATTAATAGTTCATTTTACAATGCACAAATACATTGAGTTTTTTTTCACAGAGTTAATTTTGGCTAATTTTAACAGTAATCAAAGAAATGGGATTTAGAGAGAAAAGAATGTGGAGGGAAAGTTAGGGTAGGGGTTGAGCACATCTCAGCTAGGCACTTGGTACACAGAGGGCACTCTGTGGCCAGTGTGTGGGGCACATGTTTGAAGAAAGGCTTTGTGGCCTCCCATGTCCTGTAAGGATGTGTTTCCCTGCCATGGACCACACAGCTCTCATCCTGTGTCCTCATACTGCTTGAACCTGACAGTGTCCCTAGGTGGGATTCACTCTGTAGTCACTCTGATGATGGATTTTGGATACAAGGAGCCTGGTATGAGATCCCAGCATCACCTTCCCCAGTGTTCCTAGAAGGTCCCCTGCAGGTGTTGAGGGAGCCGAGCCAGAGGAGGAGAGGCTGGCAAGCCCCAAGCCTGCTGGCCTTGGTATGCAGAAGGCCAGGCTTCTGCCATCTCAGCCCACAATCTCTCCTCTCATCTCCTCTCAGCCCAGCCCAAGGAAAGAAAGATGTTAAAGAAATACATGCTCTGGATGTCCACTCCAATGGCTAACGCACCCCCTGCATACTTTATATTATTACTCACTGCATCGTTTTCCATAGTCCTCTTTCTGCTTTATTTACCTTCATTGCACTTTTTATCACTGACTACGCGACATCCGGGGTCCATTGACTGTGCCCCCACAGGCCACATCTACCTACAGCCTGTTTTCCTCCAGCCTGAAAGCTAAGACATTTCCTTTATTAAAACATTTTTAAAGTGTTTCAATTTAAAAAAAACCCACAAAACCAAGAAATATGCAATAGAGTAGTATATGGCTCTGATTACTCACATATGCACTGTGTCTGTGCCTTTCTAAAAAGTTTGCTGACCCTGAGATTGCATAATTATTTGTATCTTTATTGTTGATGTTTACGTGTTTATTTTTTTGTGCTCACCTCCACCAGGTCAACTCCACAAGAATAGGAATTTTGTGCCATTTATGCCATATTCTTAGATCTAACACAGTGCTTGACACTAGCAGATGCTTAGGAAATGTTTTCTTGAATGAATGAGCGAATGAATGAATGAATGAATGAATACCCCTGGAAAGCCTTTCAGAGTCCAGGGTTGAACTTGCTTCTTGGAGTGTCTCAGCCTTCACCTTGAAAAGTTTGGGTCTGGGGGAGAAGAGAATGGTAAATGTGGCAAAGCTTGGGCTAGAACAGTACATGAGGGAAATATGAGAAAGAACACAAGGCTCAGTGGGGAGCTTTGGGGAAGAAGACCCAGGAGAGATGGGGAGATGACAGCTCTGGTATCCGAAGGTCCTGTAAGCAGGCTGTGGAAACACAGCCAGGCAATCCCCACTGATCTGTAAGCATCATCTCTTGTGGAGTCAGACATGAGAGATAGAAAAGTGAGGTGCTAGAATGATAGTGAAGACATCTAGGGCTGTAGTCAAGACAAGAAAATAACAGAAATGAGCACTCCATTCTCCTGTGCCTTTGGGTCGCTCCACTACCTTCTTTTCTTCATAAGGAAGAATAATAGGGCTTTGGGATTTGAACGAATCAGGGCCATGATTACAGCAACCCCACAGTTGTTAAAATCTGTTTCACATATGGTATATATTGTTTCTGCTCTTGTTGCAGTGTATTTATCTCCATTGCCAATATAAATATTTCTGTAACATGCAAAGATGTATTTATAAATTCTGCATTATTGATTTTTCTCATGTTGCAAACACATTTATCTCTTTGTTAATGAAAATGTATCTAGGAAATAGTAAGATTGATTTATGGAGAAAGGTATAGGGAGGGAGAGAGTTGGTGCTGAGCTGGATAAACTGTCCTTGGCCATGGCTGAAGGAGACCTTGTGGGTCTATCAGAAGGTGCATACTTAATTGGAGGAAACTCAGGCAAGGGATGCTTTCAAAGTCCTTTGCTCTCAGAGGCAAGGGATGTTTTCAAAGTCCTTTTATAAAGCATTCTCATGTTCTTATAGGAATCAGCTATGCTTTCGGTTAAGAGAGACCCCAAAAAGAAGCACTCCAGGCCAGGAGATACAGAAGAGCAGCTCCCATTGGTACCAAATTCAGTTTTAGTTAGTGTACGTTTGAGTGACAAATATTGACTGAATTGGAAGGGAGGCTAAGCTTTGCCATGGGAGGATGCCGACACTGAGGGTTTCTAAAAGGTGAAGTACAGAGATAGGCAGCAGACCACAGAGGTAAAGAGTAAGGTACAACGTGCACACGCCTACACCTTGACATCTAATTAGTGGATCCAGAGCAGGTGGGCAGCCTGGGGATGATGCCTTTAAAGACATCTCCTCTAGCAGCTTTCGTTGCCCAGATGTTCACAATTTCCTTAGGGAGGCCTTCATGGGCTATAAAAACTAGGGTACAGGTTGCCTACCAGGGAAGTCTGGTGTCTTTACACACATCCTGGGGTTCAGATGTTCTCAGATCAGATTGCCACTTTAGGCAGATGCCTGAAGATGGCAGACTGGACACTGATAGTCAATCATTTGCATGTACCTTGGCAAGGAGGGGGAGACAAGGCATCTACCACAGGCATCTTACTGGGGAGACAGATGGACAGATGCCATGAGCCTGGAAGCACTGAAAACATGCTGCCTGCCCACAACTACTTCCATCCAGGTGTGACTGCCTGGTTGCATCACCTGTCACTCCTTCATGTGGTCTTATGTGACTTATCATATTGATATATCATTCAGTGATTTGAATGACTTATCAGTAGCCTAACAGAAGAGCTCATTTATTAAACATTGACTACATGCTGGATATATGTCTGTGATCTTTAGTCTTCACCCATCCTGTAAGAAAGGTATGAATTAAGAAAATGAAGTCCTCAGACATTGAAAGGCTTGCCTCCGTCAGTGGTTATAGAACTTGTATATACATCAGAATCACCTGGAGGGTGGTGAAAACACAAATTGCTCAGGGCCACCCCAAAATTTCTGAGGCAGTAGATCTGATGTGGGGCCCAAGAATTTGCATTTCTCGAAGGGGTCCAGATGGTGCTGATGTCATAGCCCTGACACCACACCTTGAGAGCTACTGGTCTACCTCAAATAGCCCAGCCATTCAGAGCCAGCCAGGATTCACACCCATGTCTGTCCGATTCCAAAACCTATGTTGTTTTAGCTGATACAAATTGCTCCATGCTGTGTGTCCCAGATGAACCTTATGTTTACACATATCAGTGCCTTCTCTACCCTTGGTTCTCCATCTGGCTTCTTCCACCCATCCTTCATGACTCAGCCTAATGTTTCCACTTCTAGGAAGTATTTCTTTTTTTTTTTCTGAAGGCACTAACTGCTCTTCCTTTGTGTTTCCAGGCTCCCCCATGCAGAATTCTGTTTTAGTCTCTCTCATGTTGTTTAGTTGCTTCTCTGACCATTCACCAATCCCTCTCTGTGGACCCCATGAGAGGGATACTCCTTGCTTTATGTGCTGCTGAGCCTTACCTAGTAGGTATTCAGTGACTGTAGGTAGAACAACTGGTTGAATTATTTCAGCCAGTTAATCATGTACCTAAGGTTTATAGAAGCCCTACCTATGATGAGCAGCTCTTCATATTTCTGGGGTAGGGGAAGCACTTTCTAGCAGTTGTTGCTGAAGAGACTAATTTGCCAAGATGCTGTATTAGGTGTGTGCTAGTGCAGCTTTCTCCAGGCTAGGCACCCTGGCTTGTTTCAAGGATCAGCCTATTTAATGGGGACATCTGTTTTCTGCTGCCTGCCAGTGTTGGCTTGGGGCCTGGGTGGTTGGCTGCTCCTGTTCTCCTTTATTCCTCCCCATGTGTCCCTTCCAAAACTGTGCACTCTGACAAGATGATGAGTGCTCCAGGAAGGCAGCTTTGGTGTGTGAATTGTTGGGCTTTCCTGTTCAAACTTCCAAATAGATTTTTATAGGTATATTCACTTGGAAATATGGTAGAACCCACTGTGTGCTGGGCACATTAGTGAGTTTGGAAATCTTTGAAAGAAAAAGTGTGCATGTGAGATGAGAGAGATCCCATTACACAGACTAAAGGTTATAGGAGGTGATGGATGGAATTGATTGGGCCAGGCCATGAGGTTGGCATAGCAGAGATGGGGGGAACCATCTCTGGTATTTTGGGGGTGAAAGCACTGAGCTCTACTGAGATAAAAATAGAGGTGAAGCCATAAGTATTTGGGCTGCCTGTTTGTCATCTAGAGATGCTCCCTGAACCTCTGGTCATGGGCACAGTTGTGAATAAATACCAAGGGAAAAGAGGACATCTCCATTTCAAATGTGGGGATGAAAGAGTAGTGCCACACCCCTTGGAAGTAATACATTTAATCCATACTAATAGAAACTACAGTCATGTAGAGCAGTTCAGTATTTAGACTCAACTGTGTAATTCATTCTGATGTTTCCCATTCATCAAAGCCTTGTGTTTGTTTGTATTAATATGAGAAAAATTTAAAATGTGGGGGGAAAGATCCCCCTCCTTTACAGGCAAATTACAACAGAGTTACAGCCCTTGGGGCCCTTCAAGCAGAGCAACATCTTGCTTCAATTAGATGTAAATAATGAACAATAATTAGAAATAGTTCTTCATCAAATTTGTTATTTTATGTTTCCTTTCATTTGTGATGTATTGAAAGGAATACTGAGTTCTGATTCTGGGCCATGTAGTGGGGCCTGAAAGATTGCTACCAAGTATGTCTCCAAAGCAAGAGGAAGTATCCATTGCTGGCTCCTCAGTGCAAGTGCTGTGAAGGCTGGTGTCAGCCTGGGTCCAGTGTTGCAGATGCAAAAATGGGCAGCTTCAGCTTTCCAAATTCTTAAACTCTAATGGTGGACATATACAGATAATAATAGTGCAGAATAATTGCTGATAGTTATTGGGCACTGAGTTTGCATCAGGCACTGCTCTAAGAGCTGAAGACACATAACCCCATTTAATTTCTACTGTAGCCCTCTGCTGTAGGCTTTGCATTTATTTGTTTATTCATTCATTCATTCATTCATTCACTCATTTATCTATATCTTAAGAAAATTTTTTATTGTTGTTCAAGTACAGTTAGTTGTCTCCATTCCCCCCCCCACCGCTGCCCACCCTCCCTACCAAGCCTCACCTCCCACCCTCAATCCTACCCCCACTTGGCTTTGTCCAGGGGTCCTTTATATATGTTCCTTGATGACCCTTCCCCATTTTCCCTTGTTATCCCCTCCCCCTCCCCTCTGGTTACTGTCAGTTTGTTCTTTATTTCCATGTCTCTGGTTATATTTTGCTCATTTGTTTTGTTGATTAGGTTCCACTTATAGGTAAGATCATATGGTATTTGTCTTTCAGAGCCTATACTTTCAAGGAGCATTTCTAAAGTTTGTTACTCTAACTTTATTTTTTAAAGATTTGAAAACCGAGGCACAAAGTTTAGCTAACTTGCCCAGGCCCTCAGTATTTAGTGATGGTGGTTGGGAAGCAAGGCCTGTTGTTGGACTATAGAGTCCCTGCTTGACCCCATCCTGGTGTGCCACACTCTGAAGTCAGGGAGATCATGCTGTCCTAGAGCCATTCAAAAATGTAGAGATGGCACCAGGTGAGGGGTAGCCATGGCTTCCCATGGGGAGAGGTGGCAGCTGGATCATCAAGAGGTTTGTAGAAGTGTGTCATGTGGATGAATGAGATAAAGGGATTCCAGGCAGAAGGAACCATGGCCTGGTGCCATAAACGGGGACTTCTCATTTCAACATTGGCTATGGAGCTGTGTGTAGGGTGAGCAACAGCTAAAGATGAGACCAGGGGTGGGGGATTTTGAAGGTCATGTTGAGAAGATTAGATTTCCTTGGAACAATGACTCAGTGAGAAGTGGGGATGATATTGTGGTTGATAAAAAAGAGGATACCAGTTTACAGAAGAGAAATAAGCAAAGAACAATCAGATTAAAGCCTGGAGTAAAAACCTGGCTCACCACAGAGCTTTTTGTTTTTTGAAATTCTGTTCTTTGTGCAACATTCTCTCAATACACTGAGCCAGGTACTGTTCATCTCGGGGCAAATAAGAACTTTGTGCCCATTGGTCCTTTCTGGTGTGATTCCATCTCTTACACCAGAGTGCTTTCCTCCTCTTCCTCCCCTGCCACTGGCTCTTGGGCTGTTTCTGGGCCTTTCTGATACACCCCCTCCTTCAATGTGTACCTGGCCTGAGTTACCTGCTTCTCCTCCATGTACAACAAACTCAAGGCCCTCAGAAATATCTTGTTTTATTTTTGCCATCTTTTAAGTAATGGTCAGCGCGCGCGCGCACACACACACACACACACACACACACACAAAATGATCTCATATAAAAACCCAGATTTATTTCTTTATTGAAAAACAAATTGGTGGGAGATGCCCCAAAGCTGACAACAGGTTAGAACTCCAGAAGAGCTGTGAGCTTTGGGGACACATGTCTCTTAATTGGTAGAGTCCCTGGGTATGTGTCTGACCCACTGCAGCACTCAGGGTCAGAGAGCAGTCACTGTTGTCACTCTTGCAAACATGTTTGTCTTTCCTGTACTGCAGGTGTTTGAGTTGAGGCCATCAGAATCCAGCCTCTCGTGTTGCCCTGACTCTTACTTTGCGATTGTCTATCTATATGTTTCTGCAGCTAGACTGTAAGCTCCTTGGGAGCAGGAATCATGTCTTATTCATCCTTTTATCCCTTGAACTTAGCAAGGACCTGGTTTTAAGTGTGGATAACTTTACTGAGTTAATGTATGCTGAGGAAACATAACTTTGATAGAATGAGGCCTTGGCAAGTCACACTCTGGGCTGAGGGATCTGTGCTGCTGGGGATTAAGGGTGAGGAATGTGGGCCATGGGTCACAGCTGGGCTCAGATCTCAGGAGGGTCTTGCAGCCCATTGTATCCCTTCAGTGGCAGCCTGGACCCATGGATCATAACTTTTTTGCGTTTCAGGACATTCCAGGACCTGTCCAAACAAGTGGAGATGTCTTATGGCACTGTCCGAGACTCTGCTGTGTACGAGTACTTCCGAGCCAAGGGTACCAACCCCCTGGAACAGGACAGTACATTTGCTGAGCTCTGGAGGACCATCAGCAAGAATGGAGGGGCTGACAACTGTGTGTCCAGTCCTTCAGAAGGCATCAGGAAGGTAGGTGGGAGCTGGCCACCTGGGCATGTGTGTGCTGTGATAGGTGCTGTGGGCATGGTCATCCCCAAGGTGGGCATCTTTGAATAGCCCTGTCACCTGCAGAGTCATCCATCTTTAGCAGGTCAGATGGGCATTTCTCCCTGGTTAAGTAGAGATTCACACATATTCTTTAGGTAGGTGTGTATTCTTGGCAATGGAAGTGGAAGAGGCTGCCTGTTAGTTACCACATGGTTGGTTTTCAAGGGGTCAGTGCAGAGCAGGCTGATTAAGCTTAAGACAAGAACCTCCTTTCTTGTGGGCTCATAGGATGGTGGCCCAGGGGTGCCTTCCTACCCCATGTGAGAACACTCATCAAAAGAAAAAGCAAAGAGCCAGGCAAGAGGTGGGGGAAGTGAGGAAATAAGATTCAGGAAAGGGTGATACACTGTGGGTCTCTGCTGCAGAGAAGGGGTGTGCTTGGGAGATGGTGGTAAGGGCATCAAGTTCAGGATGGAGGCTGTGCTTGGAGAAAACAAGGGAAGATAGGGTTAGAAGAAGCCAGGAGAGAGGGAGGGTGGAGAGAAGTCATCGCATTCTTCAGCACTCAGAATTTGCTCATTTATTTCAGTTAATTTCCATTATGAACTGAATTGATCATCGTTACCCCATTATACAGATGAGAATCAGAGTCACTGGGTCACCCTCCTGTTAGGGCCCAACACCAGGAGTTTCAGGCTGAGATGTTTGACATTTCTTCACCATATGCTGTGGAGATCAGTGAGGTAGAAGAGAATGAGATGAAGGCAGGTGTCATAGCATGTCGCTGGTAGTGGCATCCTTTGTCCAGTGATCCTCACATCCAGCAGCTACTGTCCCTGTGGCCATTAGTGAATGAGGTGAGAAAGATGTGCCCTCATGCCCAGCACCACTGCCTCTCTGAACAGGATGGTTGTCCATGGTGCCTCAGCTCCCCTCCCTTCCATTTCATCTCCTCCTGACCACCCCTTCTGTGGCACCTTCCACACACAGTCGTGTGGGTTCTCTCTCAAGTACACACACTCAGACAGACTCACATACACTCACACAGACCCCTGTCCAGCCTGCCTCAGGTATCCATGTCTGTGGAACCATCTCATAGGTTCTCACACACTCTCCCACATACTCATACACCTATGCACACACACATCTGGGTTCCATATTCCCAGCTTCTTGGAGATCACTTGACCTGACTGCAGAAGGCAATGGATATAAAGACACAGTCTGGGGAATGCTTCAGGGCCACCAGGGTCCACCACACTGCTCTCCATGATGACAAGGGTCCTCAGCAATCTTCCAACCCTCCCAGGAGAACCCCAAGGAGGCCCAGGGAGAGAGGCAGAGACAGAGTCCTGCTTCAGAAGTAGTGGGCATTCTGGCTGAGCGTGGCCTCTGTCCAGGGGAGGGACACAACAGCTGGCTGCAGCACCTGGGCATGCTAAGAGCCCCATGGGCATGCGTCCTCACGCTGCAGTTAGCTCAGGATGGCTTCTTGTCCCTGAGCCACTTTGAACAGCAGAAAGTGTCTGGGTTCTGGAGCCTGACACATCTGAGTGTACATCCCAGTTCCATAGCTTACCAGCTGTGTGAACTGGAGCACCACTCTTCTCGTCTGGAAACCCTCAGAGTTGAGAGAAGCCTGGGCAACTCTGGGGTTTCTTTCAATGCTTAAAACATTTAAAAGTTCACATTATCATAGAGTTTGAATGTTTATATCTAACCAAGTAATACCCTAGCAAATATGATAAAGTGCAATATAAACGTTGCTATTCCCATGCTTACAAGATTTATTAAAACCTTTTCAGTTTTAGTGTGCTACGTAGGATGGCACTCTGACCTCGAGCCATTGGTCTTCTTTCATCCCTGACAGGGAATCTTTGTGGCTGTAGGTGACCTCATTTGGAGATAATGAATACAAAGTTGATTTAACGCTTTTCATTAATGTAAGTCCTGGGCCAAATGGCCTTAGCATTCCCCTTGTCTGCTTTCTTTGTCTCTCATAGAGAGCCACCACTTCCGTCCACATAGGATGCTTATGAAGATTCATTGCAACAATGCTAAAAAAAAGCACTTGTTATAAAAGAAAAGATAGCTAATTTTGACATATTAAACTTACATTCATTACAAAACACTTTAAAAATAGAAAAGCAAGTAACACATTGGCAGGAAATATTTACAGTGCATAAAACCTATATAAGATTAATATCAAGATTATATGAAGAACTTTTACAAATCAATAAGAAAAGTTCAAACAATTTAGTAGAAAAATGGGCAAAAGACTTACAAGGCCTTTCACAGAAGAGACAACACATATGGTCAATAATTACCTGAAGAGATATTCAAAATCATTAGTGATCCAGGAAATGCAAATTGAGACCATAAAGATATTTCATTTTACACCAATTAGACTTGTACAAAATAAGAGGTGGTGGAGAGGACCAGAGTAACAGGTGGTCAATTGCTGGTGGGAGTGTACTCAGTATAACCACTTTACAAACTAGTTTGTCATTCTCTTATAAAATGGAGTATTTGCATACCCTATGATCCACAATTCTACTCCTATGTATTCATCCCAAATAAACTTCCATATGCATTCCAGAGACAAGAAAGGCCACAGTAGCATTGCTTATGGAGCCAAAACCCTGGAAACAATCCAAGTGAGCATTAAAAAGGTAAAAAAATATATAACCTGCAATGAAATGAATCCATTGTAGCTTCATGTAATAGTATGGATGAATCTTAACAGAATAATAATGAGTAAATGAAAGGCATTAGATGCAATTTCATATGGGTCATATGATAATAACTTACAACACAATGCCCTTTTAAAATATGAGACTCATACACACATCCATACTAATGATAAAACACAAGATTCATGAAAGTGGTTATTGCAGAGGGGAGGGGCAGACCCACAGGGTGGGGAGAAAAGCCTATTCATGGATATAAGCCAAGTTTAGTGTAGGCTTTAGATTCAAGGTTTTTTTTAAAAAACAATGTATTTCTCATTATAATAAATAATAAATGAGTTAATTTAAAAATTTGGCTATTCCTGGACAAAAGGACAGGTGTCTGGAACCAAGAATTGTGATCAATCCCATTCTGTGCACCAACCTGCTCTTTGAAATAAATAAGTCCAGACCAAGGCAGGCCAAGTCTGGCTCTCATATACCAGCTCCTTCTCTCCTTGCAGGCTCCTCTGTGCTGCCTATTCCTCCTCCTGGTGTATGTCACAAGGGCAGACACCACTATTAAACCCCTCTGGGAGGTGATAAATCTGGATATGGGTCATCAGGGAAATGTTTCTTTGTCACCCTACTTACCCCTTGTCTGTTGCTGACAATTAGAAATCATTCACCTTCTGGTGATATTTAGGGTCCTACTCATCAATAAAACAATTTTAAGAAAAATAAGTAATGGAAGATGTAAGTATAGGACTCCTTCCAAATGCCTATAGCTTCATGGTGTTAAACCTACTCTTTTTTTTTTTTTTCAGTACATGGGATATGTTACTTTTATGAAAACTTCATTTTATAACTCCCCAACCTGGCTTTGGGGTCACAAATCTTTCTCTTGCATTTGGATCTTTAAGAAAAAAAAAATGGATTTACAGCAGCAGACAAATGTTAAGGGTTTTATAACTACTGTCATAAAAGTGAGTTTATAGTGCTGTCTGAAAATGGAGTGTACCACACTTTTTACTGGAAGGAGAGCTCAGATTTCCTCTCGGATTCTCCTTCCTGTCACTGTTTGGATGGCTACTGCACCTAAATGCTTTTCTGAAACTCTTCCCATCCCTGGCCCCTACAGAGCTACCCCTCACCCCCAGGCCATGGCTTCAGAAACCTTGTGAATCCTGGGCATCAGCAGACCAGGCTGGTAATGGCCACATCCCAAGTGAGGGTCATGTTCTGAATCCAGGCACTGTAAGGAAAAATCCAGCATGTTGGGAAATATGGGCCCAATTCTGATATTCAGGGACAAGTGGCTTCTCTAAATCCCAAACAGATCCTGCTTCTGTGCAGAGCAGGCCATCCGCAAAGGTGAGGAGGGGATGCTCCTGAGCAGCATAGCAGGAAACTTTTTCAGTGAGGGGAAGACAACCCCACTTCTTTCAGTTCTTTCTTGGTGACTCTGCTCCATTTCTGGAGAGTGCTTGGTAGTGAAATGATGTCTAATTGCTGCTAAAGTTAAGAAGCTTAGTATGGAGGGTAACCTTAGAAAGATGTTATTACTTTTTCATTGGGAGTGCTGTTTTCAATGACTTGACACCAATTTCGGTGGGAAACTGCTTAGCAAGAGGTGATCACTGTTCCACCAAATCAGAACTGAAGGGAGGGGTTACGAGTATCACGATTGCCCCACCACTATGACCCACTCTCTCTGCCACCATCCACCCAGACAAGGAAGGGCAGCTCTTTCTGGGCTCTGCTGAAGAGAGCAGGAAGGAACTTGGAAGGAGAGGGAAGTTTCATTTATTTATTAAGAGCCTACAACATACCTGTTTTTCAACAAACCTCCCTGGCACCCGGCAAATCTCAATGAATACTGGATTGTCCCTGAGTGAGGCATCTATTTGCTGTCTTACTGAATAGAGTCACATATACTGGGGAGGTTGTTAGTGATGTCAATTAGCTGGTTATCCCCCATGGCTTCTGTGATGGAAGGAACAAGAGAAATAGCTTTGGGGTCCCTTTCAGGCTTATCTCTGGATAGCCATTTCTTAGGGAAGACTATTTGGTCCTCAGAGAGAAGGGAGAGGCTGCCTTCATTCCCCTTAGTCACCTGCACCTGTCAGACTTGAGGAAAGACTAAACCAAGGGTTGGCATACTACCCTCCAAGGGCCAAGTCTGGCCCTCCACCTGTTGTTGTAAATAGTTTTATTGGTACACAGCCATACCCATCCATTCCCATAACGCCCGTGGATGTTATCCTGCTACTTTGGCAGACCTGAGCAGTTCTGATAGAGATCATAAGGTCCTCAAAGCCTAAAATAGTTTATTTCCTGACTCTTTACAGAAAAATTTGAGCAGTGGGTGGTCCAGGAATACTGGCCCTGGGTCTATATCCTCTAACAGTGCATGGGCACATGCAGCAGCACATCATATAGCTCGACACCACCTAGTAGCATGCAGGCATGCCTAGTGGTGTATCATCTAGCTCTACGCCATTGAGTAGTGTATAGGCTCTGCCTACAGACTGCCCTTTCTTGTCCTATTCAGGTCTAACTCTGTTGGCCCAGAAGCTTCCCCCTCACTGCACCAGCACCTGGCTTTATTCCTGCCTTGCTTAGTCTCTCCCTGGAATCTATTGAGCAGGTTCTATGTCCCTGGCACTGTGCCAGATGATGTACATACATTCTTCCTTTCATCCAAAACAAAACAACTTGTTTAGTATTATCTCCAGCATGTAGAAGTGGGACCTGAGCCTCAGAGAGATTAAGTGGCTGCTGAAGGTCACATAAATAAGAGTAAACTATGACAGAGTCATCAGAGTCTTTCTCCAACCTGCCCCTTCCCAGTGAGTGACATCCCCATTTCTGTACCTCAGCATGTCTCCACCCCGTGCATAATCGTTACTTACACCTTTATTTCCCTTCCTCTTTTACATCAAAATAGTAAGATATATTCCTGGCTCTCATTTTTAAAAGGCTTAGCTCTCCTTCTGTGTATCATAGCAAAGGTTTTTTGTCTTTGATTTTATGTTTTGATTTGCAAACTATTAAAATATCAATTAGAAAAAATCTGAGATGCAGAATTGAACTGGCAAGTAGTTCAAATTTATATGATAATAACTTTGTTACATGAAATCAGACTTTAATGTTGTTGGTGTGTTTTTATTTTCTCTAGCTTATCAACTCTATCAAGTAACATCCAGCATAACACAATTTCTGTGCAGTGCAAGGGCTGACCTAGACTGCCAATTTATTAAGCCTTTCCATAAATCAGATCTAATATTTAATAACATTGTCAAATGGAATACAGTGTTAATAGTTTAAATGTCAGTCTTCACAGCTCATTGAGCTCTTTAAATAAATAGACAAATAGTTCATTTCAGACCCTGAAGCTGGAGATAGTATTTTTCAGAGGGATGTAGCTTTTGAGTCCAGCAGTTGTAACAGAAGGTGGTTTTTTCCACTCAGAAAATATCTCTGAGGTCATAAAATACAAATACAAATGCAGGGAGAAAATGTGCTCACAAATCTTATTTATTTCCAAGCTGATCCAGTGCTTGCCCTGGCAGCAGCTTTTGGGTGGGTATTGCCTGTTAGCACCTGCATTTGTTTCTTCCCTTTGCTCTCTGCTCTGTGGTGAAGGCTGCTCTCACTGTACATGCTCCCTGTGGAGCATCAGGACCATGCCCTGTGGAAGGGAGAGTGGTTCCAGGAGGACCCTACCCTCCACGCAAGGATCAGAAACTTCATGCCCCACAGTGCTCTCCATTTGGAGGGAGCGATGTGAGGAAGCATCCTGGTTCTACAGCATGCTGGGAGTTCTACTGAGGTGGAGGAAGAAGCTTTCATGGATGGTACCCCTTTGCATTCTGGGAATTATCAGGAGGGTTTGGCCAAGTTGATGAAAGGGGTCCTTAATACAGGTCTGATAGCCTAGAAAATGGACAGATACAAACTAGACAGCCTTGTGCAGTGGAAAGCAGTAAGGAGCTATGGGCCTTGCAGTCACACTCTAAGACATATATTTTGTCTTTTCTCTGTTTCTAAATCAATGCAGATCAAGGATTCTATATGCCTTCTTCCTTCTCACATGGAATAATAATTTATCTCGATGTCTTCTGTACTTGCTCAATAGGCCCTTATATCCTTTTTGTAAGTCAGATAGTCTCTTCTCTTTATTCATTCATTTATTCACTAGTTTACCCATTCAAGAAATGTAGTTTGAATAGCTTCTACATAGGAGTTTGGTATTTAAGTTCCAGTTTCAACCTAATTTAATCCATGGCTTTGGTCAAGTGAATTCAGCCCTTTGAGCTATCTGTGAGACTGAGGAAAGCCTGCCCAGACTTGTGAGTTTACCAGTACATAAAGTGGACAGTGTGGATTGTGGCACAAGGCTGACATTCAGTGGATGTCAGCAAACTGCTTTAGTACCTTCTCTGTGTTATGAAAAGAAGATAATAAAAGTATGAAGGAAAATATTGCTTTGTTTTTTTAAGAGGTATATTGTAAATACAATAAAATGCACATATATTGTTTATCTCATGGGTTAAGACAATTGCATATAACAATGTAATCACAAACCAAAACAAGATACAGAACATTTCCATCACCTTACAAAGTTTTCTCAAGTCACTTTCTAGATATCTCTCCCTACTGCCAGAAGCACCCACTTACACATTTCTAGTGCTACCAGTTAAATTTACCTGTTCTTGTAATTCAGATAAATAGGATAATATAAAATATGCATATTTGTGTTTAGTTTCTTTCACCCAACAAAATCTCTATGAGATTTATCTATGTAGTTGTGGATGTCAGTACTTAGTTCTTTTTTTCCTTTGAGTAGCATAGTATTCCATTGTATGAACAAACCTCCATTTGTTTTTTTATTCTCCAGTTAACATACAATTCAGTTGTTGATAACTTATGGCTATTATGAATAAGACAGTATGATAATTTTTACATGTCTTTTGTGGAGATATGTTTTCATTTCTCTTTGCTAAGTATAACATGAAAGAGTAGAACTCCCAGGTCTATGAGGAACTCTATTTTACACTCCCATAAGTAATAACCTAGTTAGGCACTTACAAGTTTCAGTTGCTGGACATCCTAGCCAACATTTAGTGTTGTCAGTGTTTTTGACTATATGATTCAAGAATATCTGATGCGAAGGCTATCTCATGGTTTTGATTCACATTCCTTTGGTGACTAGTGATGTCCAGCTCTCTTTCATATTCTCAGCCTTACAAATAGCTTCTTTCATTAATTGTGTGCTCAAGTTTTTTGTTAATTTTTACTGGGAACTTCCTGTTTTCTCTGTTGATTTAGATGAGTTTTTAAAATATATTTTATGGATGTAGGTCTTTGATGAAATATAAGTAATGCAATTATAATTCCCAGTTTGTAATTTGTGCATTTATTTTCTTAATGCTATCATTTGAGGAGCAGGAAATTTTAATTTTGATAAAAACCCATATATTAAATTTTCATTTATGGTTAATGCTTTTTTGTGATATGTCTAAGAAAGTTGCAAGTTTTCTTCTAGAAGTTTTTACATTATGTATATGTTGCATCTAAAATTTAGTTTGTGTATGGAATAAAGAAGTGGCTCAGGTTCACTTTTTCTTTTCCATACATATATCCAATTCACTGACCTTGCACCAGTTATTAAAAAGACTTATATTTACTTAACAAGTAGACTAGCTGCCTTGATTAAAAATCAACTGGCAATATATGTGTTAGTCTATTTCTGGATTCTCTATTATGTTCCATTGGTTTATATATCTATTCCTATGTCAATACAAAAATGTCTTGATCACTGTAGCTTTCTAATTATTCCTTAATTCTAGCCCTTAAATCTGGTATTATAGGTTCTACAACTTCTTTTTTTTTTTTTTAAATAAGATTTGGACAATTTCAGATTCTTTGCATTTCCATTTAAATTTTAGAATCATTTTGTCAATTTCTTTAACAAAGAAATTGTTGATAGCTATTAATTATATTGAATCAATAGATCATTTGGGGAAAATTGATATCTTTACAACACTGAATCTTCTAATCCATAGACATAGTTTTTCCTTTTAAAACACAAACTGTAACATTATTGATTTTATCTGTTTTTATATTTTATTGATTTCAGCTTTTTCGTTGATTTTTTATTTCTTCTATTTCCTTTGGTTTTAATTTGTTCGTACTTCTTCTAGCTTCCTAACATTGAAACTTTAGATCATTGCTTTTATTCTTGTTTTCTTCCCTAATCTAAGTATCTTAAGGCTATAAATTTCCCTCCATGCACTGTTTTAGTTGACTCCCATGGAGCTTTATATGTTGCATTTTCATTATCATTCAGCTCTAAATGTAAAGCACAGACTTAGTCATTATCTTCAAGGTATCCCTACTGAGTTCTGAAGGACAGCAAATGATTGTAACTTCATGTGGAGAAGGCTTCTGGGACAGAGAACTGGGATTTATTCCGCTTAATGAGGTTGAGGAAAGCTTTCTAAGGTAGTCTTTTCATGCACAAGCATTTTGCAATCCAAATGCCAAATTCCTTTTCAGTTTTGAAAATACCATTGTGAGAATGTGGGAGAAAGCTGGCAAACAGAAAATAAAATGCACAGAAAAATAAAGGAAACCAGAGAGAAAAAAATGTTGCCTGGCATGTGAGCACAACCCATTTTTAATTCTACTAAATATGTAGTTTTCTTGTAGGGGATTATGGGGAGTAGTATTTTCTGTGCCTAACAGTCACTGTTTACAGAGTCCCTTCTTGGGTCTCAGGCCTTAGTGTTTTGGCTACCTAACATGGCTGAGCCCTTTTCACATGCTTTAACTCTGGTCCAACCCAACTCCAAGTGCACTAAGGTTAAATAGCCCCTCATCTATGTCAACATTTAAAATAATAATAGATTTTGAGAGGAAATTTTAGGTTACATTTATAATTTAAATGTAATATGCTACCAATATAAGAAGTTTAGAGTATTCCTAAAAGTAAGTAGAAAAGAACCAACCAAACATGTTTTTTTCCACCACCTAAATAAAGTACTAGGAATTCTTGTTTTTGTGTAGCCTTTTCTGAATGTTTTCAAAAATTGTAAAAAATATGTTATAAAAATATAACTTGTCCTGCCTTTTTCTAACACCATTGTAAAACTTTATAAATATCATTTTAGTGGCTAATTAATATTCCATCAAATAGATGTAAAATAATTTATTTAAGCATTTCCTTCTCAATTGTCATTTGGTCATTTCCACTTTTTCACAAATAGAAACATTGTAGTGAACCTCATCATGACAATGGATTTGCTACATGTATTTCTTCAGGTCAAACTCTTTAAAATTTTAATCCATTTTAGAGAGAGGGGAAGGCGGGGAGAAAGAGAGGGAGAGAAACACTGATGTGAGAGTGAAACATTGATTGTTGCCTTTCATCTGTGCCCTGACCTGGAAATAGAACTGGCAACCATTCACTCTGTGGGACAACGCCCAACCAAGCCACACCAGTAAGAGCTTCAGGTCAGATTCTTAAAAATAGAATTATGATATCAGGAAAGTATATAAACATGTAAAGTTCTTGACAAAATATTCCTGAGAGTTGCCATAAGTAGGGCTGTGAATTGATTTTATTCTTATCTTCGTGATCAAAATAATACTCAGGTTTCAGTGTTTCTTCTTCTTTTTAAAAAAATCAAATCCTATGCATCTTTGTAGAAATTTTTTTTATAATTTTTTTTTTTTTACTTTTCCCATATCCTTTATTGTGATTTTTCCTTTTTTTCCTCTTTATACAGATGCATATATACATGTATTTTTGGGGCTATATTTTGCTTTATTATTCTGGAGACTGGAGTTCAGAAGAAGTCACTTTTATTTCAATTCATTTTTTTATTGGCCCACATTCAACATTGCCATCAGTGATCCATGAATTTTAGTGGGTATAAGGAAATTGAGTAAGGTCACAATTAGATATCTTTATTTAATACTCAGAATTGATGCACATAAACCTGTTTGGCAAATGTGTGTTTCTACAATGATTTACTATATGAAATATTATGTCTTTTATCCAGTCATTTATTTCATCAGCTCATTTACTAGTATTGAGCTCAGTTAATATGTAAGAGTGTACTTGATCCTTCCCTCCTAATACAGTTAGAATTGGTGTAGGTCAAAGTGAAAACAAAGACTGACCTTGGACAGTATGTTATTTCAGAAATAAAAAGTATTTCTTGTTTTCTTTTTTCTTACTTTACTGAGAAGACTTCCCTCCTTCGGGGTCCTGGGTCAATGTTTGGACAATAATTTAATCATAATGGCTACCAATAGAGAGACCTAGAATGGATTGAGTGTGGTATTTTCTCCCATGCATTAGCTCAGTTGTGCTTCAACACAGCCCACTTATTAATGAGGAAACTAAAGTTTGAGGAGAGCAAGAGACTTCTGAAAACCAAGCTTTAGTCAGTACTGGACCCAAGGTTTGAACTCAGTATTTTTGTTACACCAGCACCTGTGGCATTAGCTTGTGAGACTCAGCAAAAATGGAGGAGATACATGATCGAAGAGGAGCTTTACTTCCCTCCTGCCAATCACTGTGTTCTGTTCACAGGAGGGAAAGCTGAGCAGTTCCTTTCTCTCTCTGCACATTTGTACGCCATGATGTGTGCTGCATGGCATACCATTTCCTTCTTTTATTGGCCAAGCTGGTTTCTGGTTATCTATCTAGTCTTAGCCAAAGCATTACACTTCCTGTGTCCACCTGAAGTTCCTCCATCCTCTGCATAGGGCCAGGGGCTTTCCTAAGACACTGTGTATCCTAGAGTACAACTTGATCAGATGTAACTCTGTCCTCAGCATCCTGCTCTGTCACATTCCTCACTAGACTCAAAGCCTCCCTGGGGCCCAACTTGTCCATTATTAATTTGTCCATCTGTGTCCAGGGTCTAGAGCAGAGGTAGCCACAGGGGCAAAGCACTTGGACATCCAAAGCCTTCTATCCTTTAAAAAAATCAAACAAAATAAATGTTCAATGAGTAAGAGATAAGAGTGTGCAGAAATGCAGCTGTGTGCAGAAATACATCCATGTGCAATCTTTCTTCATTGTGAACGAGTGGGATGCTGGCACCCAGTTGCAGGGAGAGCAAGGAATAAGGAAGGACAGGGAGGGCAGGGGGGCCTAGTCATTCTCCTGGAGCAGGATCCCATACAATGTACTACAATGGACTTATAATACTCTGCTGTGTAACTGTTTGATGCTGATTGGTTTGGGATAATACAGTCCAAAGAACAAGGAAAGCCCCCACTGTGACTCCCTTATTAAATTGCTTTGCTTTGAGTTTTGAGTATTGCCAAGCAAATCTTGTTATGAATTCTTCAATTACTTTCTTTTGCAATTTTTATAATTTGGTAGGGAAAGCTTTGGACTCAAGCCAATATCTGTGCCACCATGTTAACTTTGATTATTTTCAAACTCCTCATTAGAGAAGTGGGAGAATGTTCACTCCTCTTAAATGTGACTTTATTTTTCAGATTTCCTTTGCCCTGTAATTTATTCTGTACCCAAGTCTGATATGCTTCACCTTAGTGCTGACTATAAATGTGAGCCGATTTTACTTTATTTGTTCCACTGAGTGTTATTGCCTTTGGGCTTTGTGACTTAAGTTTTTACCTTTTGAACTGAATTGTTTATTTGATTAAATTAAAATCAAGGAGTGATTGCTTATGAAAACAATTTTTATTTATTGCATCAGCCAGTTTCTTGGAAATTTTTTAGCTTACTTTTATTGTTAGTATATTTTATTCTTATTGTTATATATTTTTTGTTTGTCCAGGGGCAAAAAGGGAGAAAGAGGGAAGGGAAATAACATTTATAAAGCATTATCATATGTATTTTATCTTCACCAGGGTATTTTATGATATTTCTCTTTTGAAAATAAGGAATGCAAAACTCAAAAAGGTTAAAAAACTTGCCCAAAGATTATCAGACTCTTTCTACCTTGCATGTGTTTATTATTATTACTAATATTATTACCATCACCATTGTCATCATCAATAATAGGAAACCTATTCGAGTAGGAGTTGTAGTCTCCATTGGGATAGGTAGCTCTAAGAGTTTCTTTACTCTCCAACATACATGTATTAAGATTGTCTTTGAACCCTATGTTTTAACATTTTAGTGTTTGTATGTGTGTGCACGTGCATGCACGAGAGAGAGAGAGAGACAGAGAGACAGAGAGACAGAGAGACAGGAGAGATGAAGAGGGAGAGAGAGAAGAGTAAGAAATGTGAAGCAGATTAACTGGAATTAGAGAGAGTAGAGAGAACAGTAAAAGCATGCCTCCCAAGGATCAGATAAAGAAAACAGAAATGGTGAAGAAATGGAGAGGACAGAGTGAATTGGGTATATCTACTGTTTTAAGGCTCTCCACATGGAGAAAGTCTTGGACCTGTTCTGTGAGACCCCGATCTCAGACCTCAGTTAGTTATACATAAGATGTTGAGGGGAGATCACAACACTTTGTAGTAACTGTCACCCCTGGGCTATGTGGCAGGTTTCTATTAAGGCAGTGCCCCTGGCAGGCCCCTCTGGTAGCAAATCTTTCTGATTCTTTGACTTTAAAAAGCTGTACATCCTGACAGTAGAGCTCAGAGCTTGCTCTGTGAGCAATGGGAGTCCATTAGGATCTTTTTGGGCAGAACATGACCTCTTTTGTAGCTCCTCAAAGTGCTTTAAGGCTATTGTGTGAGTTCTCACTCTCAAGGCTGACATTTTAGCAAAGACCATAAAGGAATACTTAGCCACAAGTGGGGTTACAGAATGAGACTCTTCAACATAAAGCCACAGGGATGGTCTCTTAACACATTAAGGGGTAATCTTTTATATTAATTGTGATCACATGCAATTTTACTACTTCTCCCTCCTTCCAGTGTTGTAGTTTGAATTGTGAGTTTCCAACAACTCTTTATGGCTAAAAAACAAACACTGGGAGGAAAGCCACCCTGGCTTCAGGTTATAGTTTCATGGGTCTCATTTGAGCTTTGTCTCAATGAAGTAAAATGCTCACTTAAGACAACTTAATGTAGTGAATAGTGTGGGATTTGGGTTTTGTTCTTGCAATTCATCTTTTGCCAGAGATGAAATGTTGGGCAAGTTAACTACTGAACAAAGTCATATGAAAAATAGGAATAACAGTACTAGGTCTTCCCAGAGTCATGATAAAGATTATAGGTGATGTTAAAAGGATTACTGCAATGCCTTAAAGAGTATATTTTAAAACAGGAGTTCTAAAAGTGTAGCCCTTGGACCAGCAGCCTCAGCATTATCTAGGAATGTGTTAGAAATGAAATTCTTGGGCCCCACTTTAGACCTAATGAACGAGAAGCTGCGTATGGGAGTGGGGGTTGGAGGAAGTTAGTAATCTGTACTTGAACTTGCCCCCCAGGTGATTCTCATGCCCTCTTAAGTTTGAAGACATACACTTGAACGAATGTGCTTATTGTTATATTTGTTGTTGTATTAGTACTTGACCTGTTCTGGAATCATAGAAAGTGACTCCTAGCCAGAGGCTGAAGGTGCCTATTGATGCTGTTCCTGAGGGTCACCTCTGGAGGAGCAAGCAGAAAGGATAAGGGTAGGGGGCAGACCCAGAGGGGCAAACAGGACATACCCTACCCAGCTCACTTTGATTCAAGACCCAGGCTTTCCAGATTTTAGTATTCATCCCATCTATTCTTCACTAATCATTTTATACATATTTATTCAGCACTGACTGTATGCTAGATGTCATGCTTGGACAGTGAAAGGACATGAATGGTCTAGAGACTTAAAAGCTATTGTGTGCATGCACATGCATGGGGACTATCTGCATGGCTGTATCCCTGCACTTGTTTATGGAATGTTTGACCGCATGGACGCCTATCCTCTGTTCATGTATTCTTAGGATGACATTTTTCATTCTGTATTATTTTCTCTTTGTAATCTATTTTGTATGTGGGCAACCCAACTTACTCTTTCTTTTAGATAATTTTTAATCTTTTCCATGGAATACTTCAGACTAGAATGCTGTTTATCATGGTCTTTGAATAATTTTAAATTTTTGACAAATCATTGAAAATTAATGTGTTCCTTTGCTCCACTGATGGTGTGCAATTTCAGACTTCAAGGGAAGAGACATTGATTCTTCCCAATGAGTGCTTTCCCTTTTCCTTTATACCAAACCCACTCCACTCAGTTTACTAAGTAAGACTGTTTCTTCCCAGAGTGCCAGATGCCCTGAAAAGGAATGCAGCCATAGAGCTTCTATGGGGTCAGGTGCTGGAGGCAGATGTCATTAGCAAAAGCTTGGCCAGCATTCAGCAGCAGAAGAGGAAAAAAGCAGCAGTGTAACTGAGGCAACTGCTTGGGGACTCTATATGGCTCTTCCAGGACACTGTTGTTGAACTTCTGATGTGTAAGACAAGAAGACCGTTTGTAGTCAAGTAGATCTGGGGAGATATTCAAGCTCTGCCAGTAGCTGATTCTGTGATCTTGGGCAGAGTCCGTCTTTTCAGAGCCTTGATTCTCTTGAAAAATGGATATGATTTGTGCCATGGAAGTTTGTCCTGAACTTACTAAAAAGAGAGTGCGTGGGAAAGCATCCAGTAGAGGGCTCTGTGGGAAGACGTCATCGTGACTTTCCTTTAATATTTCTTCTCAATAGCCTTGGTCTCTCAACCCTATGATTTCTCCTCCTGTATTTAGTGCTCTAACCCAAGATCCTTGAGACATAATACTAAACATGCTTTCAAAAGAAGACCAGAAATTAATTGATACTGTGGTCTATATCCTTGGCTCTCAACTTTAGCACACATCAGGATCACCTGGAGAGATTATTAAAACATAGATTTTTGGGCCACACACTTCCAGAGTCTTATTCAGTGGGTCTGATATGGAGCCTGAGAAAAGTTCTCCTGATGGTCTAGGGAAAACAATATGATAACTGCTGGTATAGAGGATGTTAAAGCTGGAGAAGACCTTAAGGACTTTCTGGATTGTTTTCCATTTATATAAATTGGTAGTGAGTCAGCAACTGGGCCAGGACTATGACCCAGTCTAATAGTCTTTCTAATTTACCAGCCTCATGAGTGAAGATGAGTTTGAGTATTATTTCCCCCAAAGCAATTGCATTTTAATGAGGATCCAACCCTTAAGCTGTAAGGATGATGCTGGTAATGATTATCATGATCATGAGAATAGTGTCTTTTTTAACTCTTTTTGTTGTTGTTCAATTACAGTTGTCCCCTTTCTCCCCCATTACTCTCCCCTGCCCTGCCCACCCCCACTCCCACACTATCCTACATTGAATGTGGAATGTAGGATAGTGTCTTACTGTTTGAGTTCCTTCAATGCATCAGACATTTTCCATGCTATCTGTTTCTGTGATGAGCCAGTGAGGACTTACTATTCCTGAGTTCCAGATGAGGTCTCTTAGGCCCAGAGAGTTCAGGTGGCTGGCCAAGGACACTAGGGGGAAGGCCTGGTCTACCCATCTCCAGACCCTTGCTCTCACCAACATACCATGCAGTGCCATCTATCAAATGGAGTTGAAGACTTTATAAGGAAAGTTAAGAAATCATACCATATGATCTCACCTTTCACAGGAACCTAATCAACAAAACAAGCAAGCATAATATAAGCAAAGACACTGAAATTGAGAACAGGCTGACAGTCACCAGAGTGGAGAGGGGAGGGAATTTCAGGGGAAAAGGGGAAGGGTTTACAGGAACAAATGTAAAGGACACATGGATAAAAACTAGGGGTGTGGAAATGGGAGGGAGGTGGGGAGGACTGGGACAGTGGGCTGGGATGGGAGTAAAAGACAGAAAACTGTACAAGAACAAAAATTAAAATTAAAAAATAAAGAGAAAGTTAAGAAATCAAAGAGAAGGTACTGTAAGAATAAGGACGTTGGTGGCATGAGAAATTACTTGTTACCCTCTCTAGCCCTTGCTGTGCTCATCACTATTGACTGTATTTCTCTGGAACATGGGAATGCCAGGATTAGACAGGAAATTACTTGCAAAAATTGTCTTGCAAAACTAGTGCCTGGCCATCAGGAGCTACTGTCTGCTGCCATAGCCTTAGCACATCTTCATCGTCTAGGTCTTCTTGCCCAAGTGATGGGTAGCCTCCCTGGAACCACCATGATGGGTTTCTTATGGACACACACACACACACACACACACACACACACACACACACAGCATCCATCCTACCAGATGGCCTTGCCTCCCATTTGATTGTGTTATCTCATTGTCCAGCTCTATTCTATTTACTCTGATTTGAAGCCAGGAGCCAAATTGACTTTGTATCCTGTGGACACTTGAAGAAAGCAGCCATTATACAATTGCGGTAGAGCTCAGTTGCCATCTGGCACTCCCATGAGCCTGGTGGTGTGCCTGTTCTTGCTGGTCCAGGGACTGATCCAGGTAAAGGGTGGCAGGTTTCCCTAGAGATTCCTGAGGTGGGCTATGAACATGTCTGAGGGTCCTGTTGATGGTCTCCCCTACATTTTGTGTAATTTTGTTTCTATTATTTTGCAAGGCCAGAGGAATATAGGCTCTTATCTCCAGGTAAAGGTCTATTTTTCCTGAACCCTTTGTGGCTCTCCATGTGCTTTGTACCTACATTCACTTTGCTGCTGCTTCCCTGGGGGCTGTAGGCTTATACTCACACATGTACAAACACACATTCCCAAGCACACATATACACACATTTATACACACTTACACAAATACATACATTCATGTGCACAGATTCTCCTGTGCACACTCACATACATACTATCCACACACTCTTGCAGAGTGGTTTCTGACTTGGTCAAGGTGGAGGAAAAACAGCTGAGAGATTGATCTCAATCAAGCAAGGAGCATAGGAAGAAGGAGACAGAAATTATGTTGAGCCCTCATTATGTGCCAGGCAAAGTACCTTGCATCTTGTTAATTTTATACTCAGAATAATCCTCTAGGAAATGATCATAGGCCTCCCAAACTTGAGGCTCACCAAGAGCTGAGATATGGAGTAAGTGTGTCTTCGCCCAGAATCCTGCTGTTTTTATGACACTATGCTCAAGGAACGAGGCTGAATCACTAACATTACCCTCTTGGTCAGCCGCAATCACAGAACAAATGTCTGCTGAGTTTCAGAAAACATGGGCACACAGGAGAGTGAGAGTAATCAACAGAAGTCACTTGTGATGGCATCACTGAAATATGAGTGTGTGGTGCTTGGTTTTGAGTCTTCATAAACAAAATTTTTACATAGCGATTTAAAAAGGATATCGCAGTGCAAATATTCGGTTGTAAGAGATCTTTTTGGATATCGCAGTGCAAATATTCTGTTGTAAGAGATCTTTTTACGCTAATCAGTATAATACTGGTTATCATTTATTTAGCACTTAGCATATGCTTGCAAGGCCCCACATATGTCGCATTTATTGAGGAATATAATCCTCATCGAATTCTGTGAGGGATGCACCATTTTACATCCAGTGGAGCCGAGGCCTGGAGATGGTGAGCAACTTGCCTGCACTCACACAGCCAGCAAGCAGTGGGGTGGAATTTGAATTCACACAGTTGAAGTTCAGAACCCAGGCTGGTTCTTGTTTACCATGAACAGTTGTTTCCCTTAGCAATGAATGCTCTTTTAAAATACAACAGTAACATAATGCTCCACCATCTAGTGCTGTCATTTACCTGGATAATTCTCAGTTGTTGAGCATTAAGATTGTTTCTAATTCTTGCTAGTTTAAACAGTGTTGCCCTGAAAATTTTTGCACCAGCATCTTTTCAGAAACTGAACAACTCCTTACGATAAATCCCTAGGAGTGGAGTTGCTATATATGCACATTTTAAAAGCATTTGATTCTCCTCTCCAAATTGCCATTGCAAAAATACGTGCAAGCCCAAAGTCCTGCTAGCAGACTGTAAAATCATCCTTTTCTCCACAGAAGACCTGGGTTTGTTTTATTTTGTGATTGGGCACGGTGCATGTACAGGTATAACTGTAGCCAAGGTGCAGGCTGTATGTGGCAGCATGTTACCATTTCATGAATATGACCAGAGGAGCAGAATTATGGGATGCTCGGGAGGATCAAGCCCAACTATGTTGGTGTAAGGGTTGGGTAAGGAGAGGTAGTGGGTGTGCCGCTTGATGGTGAAAGCACAGGAGAATTCATCAGGTTTCCAAGAGTCTTTAGTACCCTGATGACCCCATCCAAAGATGGCACAGGCCCCCCCTGTCCTCCCTTGTCTGGTGTTTCAGCAGCTCCATGAACTTCCTTTGTAAAGCTGGAGAAAGACAGTCATTACCATTCTAGTATGTCCTGTCACCAGCAGCATTCCCCTCGGATATGCTCAGAGGACAGGGACACTGGGAGCAATTTCCCTGTCTTTCCCCCATGAGTAGGGCAGAGGGGAGAGCACAGGCTTTTCTGTAAGCAGATGGACCTCAGGTTGACCTGGCTCTGCCACTCACTATTTGGGTTTATTTGGAACAAATTACTTCATTTTTCTGAGTCTCAGTTACTTCATTTGTAAAATGGGATTCACAGTCTGCCCTTTGGAAGTATATGGTAGTTGGAAAAGGAATCAGGTTTCTTGAGGCCCAGCACCTAGCAGGCACCCCATACCTACCCTGTATCTGGCACTGCAGACACCTGGTTTCCTTCTGCATTTCTTTTCTGACAGCATTTGTTTTTGATGTTGGCAGTACCAGCATTCTTGTTGGGGGAACAATATGGTTATTTACTCCTTCCAAAAGCAGTTAAGATGGAGTACATGAACATAATGAAGTTCTTACCTTGAAGGCTGCTATCTCTGGAAGTTTGTGCTCCAAGTGAGTTCTGAGCAGGACGGAATCAGTTGTGCAATGAAAGACCATGCAATCTCATTTTATTACCAATGTGGAGCAGCAGAGTGAGTCATAGAATATCCAGCTCACTCATGGCTGGGTTTGTGGTGCTCAATCTTCTTTCAGCCAGTAATACAGGCTGATTGTGTTGCCCTAATGTTAGGGAGCATGCTCCAAGCACTGGGGCCAGACAGTGTCATGGTCTCAGAACCTTTCCATTTTGTAGCACTCTAGTGTGTGGGTAGACTGGGGATGGCATGAGCTTCAGGGAAGGGCTTGGGTCCTGTTTGCTAAAACACTTGCTGGGAGATTAGCCAGGGGTGACCTGTCTACCTGCTTCTGTCCTGACATCCTGGGGATGGATGCCCAGATGCCCTTGACTTTCTCTAACGTCAAAACTGTTCTTTTCTCCTTTCTCTGAAGTCCTCATATATGTTCTTTTGTGTGTGTGTGTGAACCAAGTGCCTTTTGTTTTCTTGTATTCTTTTTTTTTTTTTTTTTTTTTTTAAGGAGAAGGGGAGAGTGAAATGAAACAAAATGTTTAGATGCAGGTCAGGCATGTAAAGGATACTTTCCCAAATGTTCAGGTGGTGTCGGGGAGCCAGTGCCCTGGGAAATGGGAGTGCTCTGCCAGGCTTTTGTGTTCTGTAGATAGGCAAGGGCACCTCCAGGCACCAAGGGCACACCAGGAGATGAAGATCAGCTTTGGTGCCTACATAGTGTGTGATAGCATAGGTGCTATAACAAGGTTAAAGAAGACATTTTAATCAATTTGTCTTAAGACTTATCACTAATCCCATTCAGTTCTACAAGAATCTTGTCTATCTTTGGGCATATTATATATCACATGTATACAGAACATTAATGATAGTGAACATATCCTACTGTTTTCAACTACTTTTTATATATAAAGGAGGTCTGTCTGGAAAAATCCAGCCACAATTAATATAACGAGAATGGTTTGCATGACATTGATGTAACCTGGCAGCCAAGGAGAGTGGACTGGAATGCACATGTGTGAATAATGATGACTGTACTAGTCAGTATTAGTACATACATAGTGTAGTCAGTGGGGGTTGTAGATGCCGTTGCATGAGCTTGTGTACTATGTGTCCATCACATTCAAAATGACCGAGTGAGTAGAGCAACCAGTCTGCATCAAATTTTGCATTAAGCTTGAACATTCCTCCATGGAAACTATTCAGATGACTCAGAAGGCCCCAGCTATGGGCAACTGGTGATTGGCAGCTTCATGACAACAATACTCCCACTCATGCATCACATCTCATGCAGTTTTTTGTCAGATTGTCAAATCACCCAAGTGACTGAGACCCCCTACAGCCCAGATTTGGCACCCTGTGACTTCTTGCTTTTCCCAAAACTAAAATCACCTTTGAAAGAGAAGGGATTTCAGACCATCAATAAGATTCAGGAAAATATGATGAGGCAGCTGATGGTGATTGGGAGAGCTGTGTAAGGTCACAAGGTGCTTACTTTTAAGGGGACTGAGGCATCATTGTCCTGTGTACAGTGTTTCTTATATCTTCTTTAGTAAATGTCTCTTTTTCATATTAATGGCTGTATACAATACATATATGTTTCTACTTAGTCTTTATAATTATTATCTGTTGCCTAAAAACTCATTAAATTTGTGAACCATAATTTATTAGATTATTTCCCTAAATTAATTATTTAAACTGGCCCCATGCTTATTTTATAGGCAATATTGGACTTAAAATATCTTTCATATCTTTAAGATACATAGATGTATTTGGCTTACTTTCTCGGTTAAATCCCCAATTTGATAGAGTAAAGGATGTGACTTAAATGTTTATGGTATGTATTGTTGCATTACTTTCCTTAGGATTATGGCTTTCTGTGATGCCTATAGCCATGAAGAATCAAGCCAATTTTATCAAAACCTCACTAACACTGGATATTGTTAATTAAAAAATGTAGAAATTGTAACTTACATTTCTAGGTGATATTAACTTTCATCCCTCCACCTTATTAGATGATCTGCAGATGCTTTCCACAGTTCCTGGAGGAATCTTGGGCTCTAGTCCCAGGATCACAGAGCTAGCCCTAAAGGGCTCTCTGGGTTGCCTTGCTCACCTGGGCTTTGTATAGAGCCAAAGGCTCAGGGAAGGCTAAGCTGAATCCACTGGTCTTGTCTACAGCCTTACTTTGCAACAGGCACATTCCATGGCAATGATGCATGCTAAGTCAGTGATTAGAATTTCAGAATACATTCAATATTGTAAATGAGCAGGGCAGATAAAGGAAATTTAACTCATTAAAGAAGTGAATACAGTATTTTTGTTTTAATGCAGAACACAAATCTTTGATATCACTTATTTTTTAGGCATTACAAAATAAATGTCAACAAACTATTTGTACACAGCTTACCATCTATCATAACTCTTCTCAGATAACATTCTTCTTCAATTCACTCTCTGTAGCCACCTGGGAAGTGAGAAAAGACAGCACTGGTAGACACAAAAAAGAGCAAGTTGGTATGAACAGGAAGTGACAAAACAACCAACTCTAATGATCTGTTGTGCCACTTGGCCAAGGGACTTCCAGCTCCTGCAGGAAGGTGTTTGGGTTCATGCTTCTCCCTCTGTGAGGAATACCAAATGGAACATGCTAGAGAAGAGACTAGATTCTTGCCAATACTCTGTCCTCCCAAGAGACTAGGAAAAATCCTCAACAAAGAGAATTAGTTAATATAAATAGGAAAGGAAAATGTCTCAAAGTAGGAGAAGTCTCTGGCATGGAGTTAAAGGGATGGAGATTGGAGGAAGAAGGGTAGAAATGAAATGCCTTCCCAGTGGAAGTAGATAATAGATCAGAGGCTGAGCCTACAAAAGAGGGAGCTGAACCTCAGAACAAAATGGAGGAAATAGACTCAGGAAAGGAAGAGCATGAGCTTGTGAGAGGAGAGGAGCAAGAGGAAATTCTTGGCTCTCCTGGAGGCAGGTGTTTAATATATTTGCTGTCTCTTACATATAGAGAAGTTCGTGGATAAGCCTCACAGAGTAAGAAGATGGATACCTAATTATAATGTCCACATGGAAAACCAGTTCTTCTAATCCTACAAGGAAGAGGTGCATTTTAGAATTTGGGGGGATTGTAGAGCTTATTCTTAATGGGGAAAGAAGGTCTATGCAATATAGTCATGATGGGTGGGGTATTTGGACTTCTTAGAGATGGAGTCTGAAATGTTCCTGAGAACATGGACAGATCTAAGAAGCCTTCTGTCTCACACAGGGTCTGTGACACACCAAGAAGATCAGGGAGACTGTGCAAAGTCCAGAAAGTTTTACTTGAAACTAATGAACTTGAGAACCCCAGGGAGGGTGTTGGTGCTGCATTTTACTCAGCCTGGAGCTGAGTGAGGAGGACCTAGGAAGCTCTAAGATGCTGAGGAAGTAAAGAAGGGAGGTTGGGATGGAGAGTGTTTCATAAGAGTAGAGCCCCACTGGAGCTGGAGCTTCTGATTTGGTCCACATACAAGATGGGGCCCATCAGCCCCTCGGGGTCCTCCCTGTTCTGGCATTGTCAGGTAGATTAGGTATCTGCCACATGCTTCTTGAAGCAGACATATGAAATATAATAGTAAATCTAGTTCCTGTTTACAAATGAGATTGAGGGTCTGGGGTCAATCAGCATTTCAATAAGAGACCTTCTACAATACTTTCACCTCTCTTCCCAGCTGCATTTCTGGTTAGCAGGGATTTGCCACTGAGACATTGCCAGTGTCCATGCCATATGTTTTTTTGCCTTTTCAGCTTAGGCTGACAGGACTATAAATGCAACTTCCTTCATGCAACTGTACTCATCTGTCAGCCCAAGCTGGAACCACAAATGCTTGAGGCTTAAAGAAATCCAAGAGTCCCATTAGAATGGCCATGCCAGGCTTTTGTCAGAGTCAGCTTCCACTTGATCTAGTCCAGCTTATTTCTTTTTCCTTTGTGGAACATCACTTGAAAGGTAGAAGCAAACCTGCTTAATCCTTCCTTCAGCATGACATGCCCTTTTAAAATCGTACAAATAGCAATGTCTGGTTGTCATGTTGAATTGTAAGCATGGATGTAAAATGCTCCAGTCAGACTAAAGCCAAATACTAGGTCGTAAGTCAACATTTTGCTGAGAAGCTTGGTTACTAAGAGTGGAAAATGTATATCTTTTCATGAGAAAACTTGTTTGTCAGCAGGAAAATGTTCTGAAGGCTGTTATCTTCCCATGTGGAGGGAGAGAGATGAGTGTAATTTTGCAACCTGAGTCAAAGTCCTTTAGGGACTTCTGAAATTTGGATGGCCAGGAATGAGAATTTGATGTAATCCTTGAATTGCTTCCTGAGGTGAAAGCCAATAGGTGGCACAGGTGTGTCACTGGACAAAATTGCATGAATGGCCAGGAGCAGCCTGTTCCAGGGATGCCACATTCTGCTCACAAATCCCTCCTGTGGAAAACTTGTGATGAAAAAATGAGCTATTTTGGCCAATCGGGACTTTGGGTCCCAAAGGAAGTCAACTCTTGACTAGTTTCATGTAAGGAGCTATGGTACTCTTTGGAAAGTCTCAGTGGACATAAAGACTCAACTGAATAAAGAAAGGCGACAGGAACACACCCTTGACAATAACATGAATCTGGTGGCTTGCCAGCATGGCCTTTTGTTGCCTGAGATGTTTCAGCCCAGACACCAACCCCAGACTGAGGTCCTCTAGGATCTGTGGGAGCTATGGTGGGAGGGAAGGAAAAGGCAAAGAGGTTTATGGTCACTATAGAAATAAAACCAAAAACTGCTGCATGAAGAATATTATGCTCTATTTTAAGCTGGCCAAGTGACAATTTCTGATTTGCATCTCCTTCCAAAATGCAAAGCAGGTTACATTTTTTTCTTGAGTGCCCAAACTCCAGACAAAATGGCTCAGGATAGAATTAAACGTCTGCCGTGGATGATTGTGCTGAAGTGGGACTTCAGCTGTGGCTGCAGGCAAATTTCTAAAGGGATAATCTGCAACTATTGCATTAACACAGAAACAGTGACACCAAAAACTTGGTCCTGTGTATGTGTGCATGTGTATACATAAATGCGTGCATGCAGGTGTGTATGTATGTGCATACCTTTTTTTAAAATTATTTTATTGTTGTTCAATTACAGTTGTCTGCATTTCCCCCTGCCACTCCCCTCCACCCCAGCCAAACCCACCTCCCTCCCTTGCTTCCACCCCTGACTTGGTTTTGCCCATGTGTCCTGTATAGTTGTTCCTGAAAACCCTTCCCCCCGTTATCCCCTCCCACCTCCTGTCTGGTTACTCTCAGATTGTTCTTAATGTCAGTGTCTCTGGTTATATTTTGGTTGCTTGTTTGTTTTGTTGATTAGGTTCCACTTAAAGGTGAGATCATACAGTACTTGTCCCTCATTGCCTGGCTTATTTCACTTAGCATAATTCTCTCCAGTTCCATCCATGCTGTTGCAAAGGGTAGGAGCTCCTTCTTTCTTTCTGCTGCATAGAATTCCATTGTGTAAATGTACCACAGTTTTTTGATCCACTCATTTACTGATGGGCACTTAGGTTGCTCCTAGCACTTGGCTATTGTAAATTGTGCTGCTATGAACATTGGGATGCATAGGTTCTTTTGAATTGGTGTTTCAGGGTTCTTAAGATATAATCCCAGCAGTGGAATTGCTGGGTAAAAAGGCAGTTTTATTTTTAGTTTTTTGAGGAGATTCCATACTGTTTTCCACAGTGGCTGCACCAGTCTGCATTCCCACCAACAGTGCATTAGGATGCCCTTTTCTCCACATCCTCTCCAACAATTGTTTGTTGCTTTGTTTATGACTGGCGTGAAGTACTGTCTCACTGTGGTTTTAATTTGCATCTCTCTGGTGGCTGGTGACACTAAGCATCTTTTCATGTGTCGCTGGGCCCTCTGTATATCCTCCATGGAGAAGTGTCTATTCAAGTCTTTTGCCCATTTTTTGTGTTGTTTTTTTGTTTGTTTGTTTGTTTGTTTTTTGGTCTTCTGGAGTGGAGCTGTGTGAATTTTTTATATATTTTGTAGATCAAACCCTTGTCTGAGGTATTATTGGCAAATATGTTTTCCCATACAGTTGGTTCTCTTTTCATTTTAATGCTGTTTTCTTTAACGATGCAGAAGCTTTTTAATTTGATGAGGTCCCATTTGTTTATTCTTTCCTTTATGTCCCTTTGTATGTGCATACTCTTATGTGGGCAGTGAAAGGCAAATGGCAGAAACTCAAACTGGCACAATAATATCAGGACCGTTTCTTTAACGGGTCTTCCCCTTGCATAATAAGGCCCTGATTTAGATGTTTAGTCACAGCCACTTTGGGCCACTGAACCTAGTGCTATCTCCCATGTTCACACTAAGCAAGGCCCAGACCAGGTTTGTGTAGCAATATTAAATGAATACTATTATGCTCCTCCTAAATCTCTGGTTGGAAAAATCTCAGTTCCCTGGGGTCAGACTTTTTGTTGTCTCCAAGGTGAGCCTGCTACTCTGAGAAACAGGTTCATGCCATTGTGAGATGAGCTGCACTGAGCCTGCTAGAGGCAGCATCCCATGCTTTTCTGTCTAACCTCAGTCAGTGGTATCAACCAGTGGTGGAATCTGTAGACCAGGAAATTGAGGAGAGTTTTTGGTGCTGGCTTGTGGGCAGGAGGAGCTATTTAGGAGGGTCCCTTAAAATCTCACCATTGAGATGCCTCATTGCTTGAAACTAATACAGCAGGCAGGCCTATCTGATTGCATGATAACTTTCATCTTTCAGGCAAAGAAGGGGAACTATGCCTTTCTATGGGATGTGGCTGTGGTGGAGTATGCGGCCCTGACTGACGACGACTGCTCTGTGACTGTCATCAGCAACAGTGTCAGCAGCAAGGGCTACGGGATTGCCCTGCAGCACGGCAGCCCCTACAGGGACCTCTTCTCCCAGAGGTAGGCACAGTCATCAACACAGCTCTAGTAGCTCCTTCTGCTGAGGTGGGAGGATAACCTCCTCCTAGGAGATGAGAGCCAACACAAACTTGTTCATTTATCACCTTTTCCTCAGCACTGACTATGTGCCAGTACTCGATCCTTCTCTCACCCCCACTAGTTCTGTGCCAGGTCCTGAGCTGCACAGCAGGAAGTATATGATCCCTTCCCATGAAGGTGCATGGCCTTGCTGTGAAATGTGATGTGAGAAGGTGATGTCAGCATAGGGCAGTAAGTGTGACAGAGAGGATATTCTGGGGATGAAGGAGGGTATCTGATCAGACCCAGAAGAGCAGGGAGGGCATCCCAGAGGAAATGATACCTGTAGCCTGAGGATGAGAAGGAGTTAGCTAGATAGTCCCAGAAATTTAAAATTAATGAATAATTGAGAGGTGGGTGGACCCGGGCATGCAGGCAGCAGTGGCTAGCAGATCCCAGGCACACAGGCAGCAGCTAGAAGACCCCGGGCATGGGGTGGCAATGGTGCAGACCCAGTGAGGCTGCAAAAGGCGGCTGGCTGACCAGGTGGTCCCACATTCGCATGCAGATAATCCAGGCAAAGGGGAAGCAGTGGAAGGGACTGGAATCCAAGAGAGAGTGGAACAAGCACCATTGTTCCCTCTCAGATCCCACCCCCACATAAAGCGTCACTACCCAGAGACTGGGCTGCCCTGCCCTGGGGAATACATAAGGCTCCACCCCTCACTGCGTAATAGCTGCGACCAAAAAACAAACAACAACAAAAAAAAAACAAATCAAAGCTCAAATGGCTCAAATGGGAGAACAAATCAAAGCCCCAGAGCCAATTCATTTAAGTGACCAAGAGATAGCCAACCTATCAGATGCACAGTTCAAAGCCCTGGTGATCAGGATGCTCACAGAATTGGTTGATTTTGCTCACAAATTAGATGAAAAAATGAAGGCTACAACAAGTGAAATGAAGGCAAATGCACAGGGAACGAATAGAGATGGGAGGAAAACTGAGACTCAAATCAATGGGGTGGACCAGAAGGAGGAAAGAAACAACAAAACAGAAAAGAAGGAAGAAACAAGAATTCAAACAAATGAGGAGAGGCTTAGGAACCTCCAGGACATCTTTAAATGTCCCAACATCCAAATTATAGGGGTACCAGAAGGGGAAGAGGAAGAGCAAAAAGTGGAAAACTTATTTAAACAAATAATAAAGAAGAACTTTCCCAATCTGGCAAAGGAAATAGACTTCCAGGAAGTCCAGGAAGCTCAGAGAGTCCCAAAGAACTTGGACCCAAGGAGGAACACACCAAGGCACATCATAATTACATAAGCCAAGATTAAAATGAAGGAGAGAATTCTAGAAGCAGCAAGGGATAAGGGGACAGTCACCTACAAAGGAGTTCCCATCAGACTGTCAGCTGATTTCTCAAAAGAGACCTTCCAGGCAAGAAGGGGCTGGAAAGAAGTATTCCAAGTCATGAAAGGTAAGGACCTACATCTAAGATTGCTCTATCCAGCAAAGCTGCCATTTAGAATGGAAGGGAAGATAAAGCACTTCTCAGATAAGGTCAAGTTAAAGGAGTTCATCATCACCAAGCCCTTATTATATGAAATGTTAAAGGGAATTATCTAAGAAAAAGAAGATAAAAAACAGGTACAGTAAAGTGACAGCAAACTCACAATTATTCACAACCACACCTAAAAGTAAAACAAAAACAAACTAAGCAAACAACAAGAACAGGAACAGAAACACAGAAATGGAGATCACCTACAAAGGAGTTCCCATCAGACTGTCAGCTGATTTCTCAAAAGAGACCTTCCAGGCAAGAAGGGGCTGGAAAGAAGTATTCCAAGTCATGAAAGGCAAGGACCTACATCTAAGATTGCTCTATCCAGCAAAGCTGCCATTTAGAATGGAACAGAAGATAAAGCACTTCTCAGATAAGGTCAAGTTAAAGGAGTTCATCATCACCAAGCCCTTATTATATGAAATGTTAAAGGGACTTATCTAAGAAAAAGAAGATAAAAAACATGTACAGTAAAGTGACAGCAAACTCACAATTATTCACAACCACACCTAAAAGTAAAACAAAAACAAACTAAGCAAACAACAAGAACAGGAACAGAAACACAGAAATGGAGATCACATGGAGGGTTAGCAGCAAGGGAGTGGGAGGAGGAGAGAGGGGGAAAAGGTACAGAGAATAAATAGCATAGACGGTGGGTAGAAAATAGACAGGGGGAGGGCAAGAATAGTGTGGGAAATGTAGAAGCTAAAGAACTTATGACCCATGGACATGAACTAAAGGAGGTGAACGTGGGTGGGAGGGGTGTGCAGGGTGGAGGGGAATGATGGAGGAGAAATGGGACAACTGTAATAACATAATCAATAAAATATATTAAAAATGAAAAAGGGGCTCCCATTTTTACTTTTTCATTAGACCCTGCAAATTATATATAGCTTATCTTATTGTATTGAAGGATAGGTTTGGAATTAAACTTAAAAAAATTAAATTAAATTAAATTAAATTAATGAATAATTAATTGGATCTGGCAAGGGCCCAGTAATGACTTATTTTTATTCTAAGAATTTTTTATTGTTATTCTATTACAGTTGTCCTGATTTCCCCCTTTTGTTCTCATCTGCCTATCCCATCCCCCACTTCCACAGTCAATTCCCACACTATTGTCCATGTCCATGGATCATTCATACATGTTCTTTAACTAGTCCCTTCTTTCCACCATTATCTACTTCTTAAGATAAGTGCAAAGTAGGAAGAGTCAATGTGGAGACTTGAAAAAAAGTGAGGTCAGAGAAGCAGATGGATTCCATAGTTATCTGTACATAGACTAGGGGATAGATGCTCTCTGCTGGGACAGATAGGGGCCCAGCCTGCATTACATGCCTCGTCCTGGTACTCCCAAGATCAGCTTCTTGGTAATTACTACTAGCAAATGGTAGGCATATTGGTGGAAGTGGGGAGGAGGGCTGTAAGGTAGGAGTATTCAACCTAAGACAATGTACATGGGTTTCCTCCACCAGAAATTAATATAGTGCGTGCAGCTTGCCTTGCCTTATACTTAGCTTCTCATGGTATTTGCTGGTGTGAGTACATCTCTAGCCCCTTGAGTAAAATATTCTGTCATCAACCACCCCTGTTTCCTGCCACATTTGTTTACCTTGGTCCTTGACCAGGTGACCTGGCCTTAGCAGAGAGGGCAGAAGTGAAGTGTATGGGTAAGCTCAGTGGCCTTTTGCAAGGAAGCAGCCTGATAACAGGAGCTCTAATTCCTAGGGCCATGTAAGCCTTAAGCCCACCACTCATACATGTCTGTGAGGCAACATCCTGGTGGGTGAAGGGGGCAGAACTATAGAGCCTAGAGAAGTATCCATAAGGACAAGCTCTGCCTTGGTTCACCAAAACCCAAAATGTGGCAGAGATGTCTAAGTGAAAGGCCCAGAGAGTGGTCAGGCTTAGGGGTAAACTCCAGTTGCCTGATTAATGCACACATTCCAGCACTGAGGGTCACCTATTTAGAGGGGCAGGCATCATTAGAGATCATCAGTTTAACCTGGGGTTACTCAGCCAGCCACTGTCAGAGTTGGAAGGAAAATGAAGGTCTGTTGAGCTGCAGTGCTCTGCCCATGTTGCTGTCAGGTCTACCACCTTACATCTCCTACCTCCTAGATTTTGACTGGGATCGTCTCATCATGAGCACTTGAGCCAAAGCCCCATCAGGGGAAGGCCAAGGAAGAGGGCCTCTGACTGATTCATTCAGAGGCTTGTTTGCAAAACTGGGAAAAGGGATAGAACTAATTAAGTTAAATGAGGCGCTTGTGTTTTCTCTGGATTTTAATCAAGTGTACACTCTGTGCCTCCCTTTGCTCCCTGGAGCAGAGAGAGATGACAAGAGAGAAGAAGGAGTAGTGATTTATCAATTGCTCAGATTAAAGGCAATTGATGAGAGAATGGCTTCTCTCCAGATGTGTAACACACTACTGTTCTTGAGGTTTACCTCAGCCTGCATTCTGAGACAGGAGGCTCAGGGCATTCCACAGACCATCAACGTGTGGGCACTTCTCTGGAGTAGATGTTCAGGGAGCTTGGGGAGCAGTGCAGCAGCAGCAGATAGCTAATGTGCCCTAGGAGAGAGGTCACAGAAGCGCAAGGGTCCCCAGGGAGGGAAGCACAGAGTCCCTGTGTACTCACCCTGCTCAGAGATCTGCAAGTCTGCTGAAGTGAATGCTGATGCACAGAGAAAGGAGAGAGCTTGACTCTTAGCTGGATTGTTCAATAGAGTCAGGGCAGTGGGGGTTTCAAAAGATGTTAGAGGGGGACCTGGGGATACTCAACCTGGAGATGAGTGGGGAGAGGGTGGTTGCTCACCCCCAATATCTAATACTTGCTGGATGCAGAAGGAACTTGATGTCTTTTGTGTGCCTCTAGAGGGCAATGGACCAGGACCAGTGTGGGAGTGTGGGGTCCCAGAGAAGCAGACTTGCCCTGGAGTAGGCCTGTGCATTTCTCTCCACTTGCTGACCACAAGGCTCTGTTAAAAATGTCTCCCAGTAGAGACTGCTCCCCCAGTCCCAGGGGTCATCATAAACAAAAGTGGCTACCTCAGTTTCCTTGTTATTCTGGCAAGAAGTGATTTATTACTCTTTGCTTGAATCAGAAGGCCATGTGTTCTATGACTATAGGTAAATGTTGCCAGTGGATTATGCTGGCCTCCTCAATTACATCATCTGTCTCTATATTGCAGCCCCTTCTGGGCTGGAAGCACCACCCTCTCTAGCCTGGGCACATGGGTGTCTACTTGGGGGGATGCTCAGATCTCAGGTTGTCAATTGACTGCTGCCAATGGCTCTTTAAGAGGCTCTGTTGTTTGGTGCATGTAGAACTGTGAACTGTCTCCAGCTGGGGCATGTCTGAGAGGAACAAGGCTGCAGGTCCAGAAATCAATGCTCCATGCCATGAACAGAAAAAAAGGGTCTTGTGTAAATAACAGACCTCAGTCTTGTCTGGAACTATTGTTATCTTCTTTTCCTTAGTCCTGGGAACTAAGCCATTTCTCTAAATTTGCCTATGGTCCCTTGCTTTGGCAAAGGACAGGACCTATAGGCTACAACTTATGTGTATGGTGGGGGTTAAGAGCTATAGCCCATTTACGGACCATGCCATGCAGAGTGGGCATTCAATAAATGTTTAACAACTTAATACCCATTTATAGAGCACCTGTTATGTAGCAGGCTCCACACCTATTGATTGAAGGAAAGCACCTACAATTCTATCTGTCTGAAAAGTAGAAAAACTGGCTTTAGGAAGTGGCTATTACTACTCTGGCTCCCTCATAATCAGTATAGATTATTATGCTGTCCATTAGTTTAGCCTCTTTCTAGGAATCATTCTGTGCCTGTGACTTGTTTTATCTTTCCTCTGTTGCTTACATATTTAAATTTTCTTTTTGAATTATTTGGCTTTTATTTTACTTGATGTTTTCATATAAATGCCTTACATTTGTCCTGGAATAATATTGGGCATAAAAAATACCTACAATTATAAGGAAACAAAAGAAGAGGCACATCAGCAAAATGAAGCAGCCTGCCTGACTCTGCAGTCAATGAACAGGACAGTGAAATCTGGCCCCACAGTGTGCTCTGGCCAGTCTCATCATCCCCTCTGCCTGAATCTGACTCTCAGAGAGCAGGCTGGCTGCACTATCACCTGATGTTCTGGAAAGATCATGGCCTCTTAGGTCAGCATGACCCAGCTCTGAAGAGGAGCTTTGCTACTTTCTAACTGCAACTGTGGACAAGTCATCTATATTCTGAGCCTCAGGTCTTAAAGAGGTAAAACAGACACAGTAAGAATTACTTTGCAGGCTCTTATGAGGATTAAAACAATGTGAATTCATGAATTCCCACTATGTTCTCAGTAACAGGCAGTTCACATCAATACTGGGCCAATAGGACTGCCGGTCAATATGGCTACTAGACCGCAGCTATTAACCCACTTTTATGACTTTTAGCTGAGCAGTAGGCTTGTGTTCCCTCTTTTCATTTTGTCACAATGATTCTGTGAGCTAGATGCATTTATTGTGATCTCAAATGTTAGTGATGAGAGAGCTCAATTGGTAAGGTTTGGTAATATGGCTAGTACAATGTCAGAACCTGGGTATGAGCTGATGTCCATCAGAGCACAATCTGTCCAGTGAACATGAAGCTCGACTGATTCTCCATGGTGAGCCAGTACTTCAGCCAAAAGTCTTCTCAGAGGCCCTGAGGTCCTGCATATCCAGCTGGGGTTTCCGTAAGAGCTCAGAGGCCCAGCCTACTCATATCTACCAATAGAGACTTCATACATGGACCAGTGGACATATAGACATGTAGCTTCCCTAACACATCCTCAGCACAGAGGTAACAGGACTCTGTGGCTGCCCATTTAATCAGGGGAAGTGCCATGTGAGAGATCTCTGGCCTCAGCTGCATACTGAGCATGATCCCATACCACACAAATACAGCATGTAAATCATGTATTTATCTCAAGGGCCAAGCTTCTACATGCACAGCTACACTCTAAATCTTTTGTACCAATCTATACCCTGGGCACTTAATGGATATGATCTCATTATCTTACCATAGCCATTTTAGTTTAGGTTTATTTTTAATATTCAGTTAATAAATTCACATAATTATTGATACAACAAACATCCAGTGGATGGCCCAAGTTATGCTGGCCATTGTGCTTGGTTAGGGGAAATCATGGAGAGCAACACACAGCCCCTGTCCTGAAGGATCTACTCACTTATTGGGAATCCAGGGTCCTTGTTGCAAAGATGAGGAAGCTGAGATTAACAGGGCAAGTCACTTATCTGAGGACAGCGAACTGAAATCTGGTGCTTCCAAAGCCTACCTACTCTGTGCACTGAGTTGGGCTAATCCCAGCCAGCGAGAGGCCATGCTATACTGCACCCATGATGCTGACAGGCCAGGGAACCCTCTCAGGCTATTACTTTCCCTGTCCACTCATGACAGCTCATGCATGGGCACTGAACTCAGCCTCAGCCTGTATCACAGCTGGCCTGCAGTGCAGATCTAGGGCAGAGACTGCTCAACTGGGCAGCTGACAATGAGTTTCTCTTGGTTATAAAGAACCACCACTTTCAAATTGTATAAACCCAGAGGGGTCAGAGAGATCTAGAGAGTATTGTTAGCTGAATATATTACCATAGATTGGGCTTAAAGATCCCCCTCCACAAATGGAAAAGCTTGGGTGTGAGGAGCCTGGGGGCTACCAGCTACCACTAGCTTGCTGTTCAGATCCATGGATTATAGAGGGAGCCTGTAAAATAGCACAACAAAGAACTGCCACTTACTTGGAGAATATGGGAAGAGTGGGTGTTGCCATACATTTGCACTCAGGATACAATCCAAACTTCCTCCCACACTCTCAGAGCCCGTGATCTGTCTTGGTTCTACCTGCTTCCTTGTTTTCATCTCCAATGACCTCCTCCTCATGCACCACACCCCTCATCAGTCTCACTGGCCACATTTTAGCTTCTCAGACATGCTGAACATTGATCTCATTTCAAACATGATTCTAGTCTCCAGAAGGTTCTTCCTTCTCCTGACTTTATGCTAACCTTGCTACCAACCATAAAGGGACTTTGGCAAGGTATTTCACCTCTCTGTGCCCCAATTTCCTTCTCTGTAGAAGTGAGAAAATGGAAGTAACCATCTCAAAGCATTGACATGAGGATTGAATATGATTTGTTAAGCACTTAGACTACTTCCTAACACTTTCCTCTCACCTCCTTGATGAGGTTTTCCCTAAGCCTCCAGTTTAGGCCATCATCCCAATGCTAGCACTCTACCTTCATTTCATTGTATGGTCACAGCTCTGTCCCCACATTGATGGTCTGAGTGTTTTCATGTTTGTGTATGTATCTCTAGATCATAAGCACAGTGGTATTGAACATCATGCTTGGTACAATGAAGATCTCCTTAAATTGAATAAATGAATGAATGATTTGGTGAATCCTAGTGGGAGAGACTTAGGATACAGGTATTGAAGTTTGAGAGAAAGCATTTTGTAAGCATGAACATCCTAAGTCCACAGCCTAAGTGTGCGTCTCATCCATTTCTATATTTCCTGATTTCATTCTCCGAGAGTGCCCCAGGATCCCATCTGAAGGGTCCTTATGTGTTTTGCTATTGGACTTTATCCCTGGCCAGGGGGACAGGGTGGAAAAGGGCATAGAGGCTTTTGAGGAGGAGAGTGACAAAGCCTGATGTGCTTTTGGAAAAAGCATTCTGCCTGCAGAGTGGAGAATGGATTGAGCGGAGAGGAAAGCTGAGGCAGAGAGATGCTGTGATGGTTCAGCATTGTCTTTGGTGGGGCCACTGTGGTGGGAAAGGGGCTGAGAACCCCATGGCTCATGTGGATTATATCTTTCAGAATCCTGGAGCTGCAAGACACTGGGGACCTGGATGTGCTTAAGCAGAAGTGGTGGCCACACACAGGCCGTTGCGACCTTATCAGCCATGCCAGTGCCCAGGCTGACGGCAAGTCCCTCAAGCTGCACAGCTTCGCCGGTGTCTTCTGCATCCTGGCTGTTGGCCTCCTCCTCGCCTGCCTGGTGGCTGCCCTAGAGTTGTGGTGGAATAGCAACCGGTGCCACCAGGAGACCCCCAAAGAGGTCCGTGCCTTGGCTCCTGCTTCTCCTTCCTAGTCTAGAGGCTGGGCAGTGCTATTGGGCTACTGGATGGGTGGTTTTTTTTCCCGTTAGTATTTTCCTGAGTCAATTGTCTGGAGGCAGCAGTCTTTTATATTTGGGGTGGTGTCATCATTTTATTTTGATTTTAAAGCCAGAAAAAAAAAATGTAGGGGATGTTTTCATGCTTGAACGAAGTATCAAGGCATCAGCCATGACCACACAAGTCCTGGTTTTGTCTGTAGAATGGGTATAGCATGAGCAGCACCAGAGAGCCCTTCCCCACCCTGCCCTACCCATGTGCCTCCTCCTTCTCAAGTGGAGGGACCCACTTTAGGGTAAGAAAGGAGACTGCATTCCCTCCTGGTTCTCTTTGGCTTCTCACCAAGGTCCACAGGGCCTGTGCCCTCAGCATGTGAGGACCAGCTCCTGCCCCTCCCATTGTCCCTTCCTTCCTCTCTGGCTCCTCCTTGGAGGACCTAGCCTTGCCCTCTTTCTACTAGGCACACCCTGCACAGGGAATATTGTGAGTCTGTTCAGACTTCAGGTTTTAGGCACACTTTCCTTCCTGTGTGTATCAACCACAAGCTGATTCTCCCCTTCACACTTCCTTCTCATTGGGTTTTTGCTCTTCTCCAGGCTCATTTTTAAAAAATATGAAGCCTTCATCAAGGTCCCCAGGAGAAAACTCCTCTAAGGGAGGGTGGCGAGGAGTGTGGTTTGTAATGATGCTTTGCCATCAGAAACCTATACACAGGCATTGTAGCACAAGCCCAGCCACTCCATCACAGGGCTGTCACTGCAGGTATATGTACCTTGGCTACTTCTAAAATCACAGCTCCATTTATAGTTTACATGAAGACAAACAGATATAAATTTCAAACAAGAGGCAGTAAAGTAACCAGCGCCAAATCCAAACAGGCAGCAGAGGCATGGCCGCCATCTCTGCCACCTGGAGAGACTGGCTGGCCACGCATCATACATCAGTGTGTTACGGAGCCCTGACCAGGCTGGGGGTGAGGACAGACTCACCACCTGCTTCTCCCCACCCAGGTCTATAAGCACAGAAGTGGGCAGGTGGGTGGTGTGCTCTTGGAACTACTCCCAGTTGGACCAGGGAGGACCAGCTCACATTGTACCCACTCTCCATGTTTTTTTTAAACCTAAACCACCAGCCCATTTTCCTTCGTGCAGCTTTCCCTTGGGTCAGGGTAGCCAGAGAGACTTCTAGGTGGGTGTGAGCATCGCACTGTCATGGAGGTACTATCCTAGGGTGGTGTGGTGGAATAGATGCACAGGGGAAAGAGATTCAGGCTAAGCCCTCCAGAATGTTCTTTGTGAGCCAGGTCCAGGGAGATGCCATCCTTCCTCTATTGGAAGTACTTGTCTGCTTTCAGCAGTGTCCCCCAGCTTAGTGTTTAGTGACAGGCCTGGCCTGGGCAGCCCAGAATGAACTGTCAGGATGTGAGTGTGTGTCTGTGAATGTGTGTGTTTGTGAGAGTGTATCTGAGTGTGTGTGTGTGTGTGGGTGGGGGGGGAGAGACTAGAGAAGACATCGAAGGCAGAGGTGAAAAGAGAGGGAGACAGAGAAAGACCAGGACACAAGGATGACCTAGAATGAGGAGCAGCTCCCTCTTGACCAGAAAGCACGTGGTCTTCCATTCTGGTTTCTACATATGCCTGAGATCTCAGGCACAAGAGTGAGGACAAAATATATCAGTCCTGCTTACAAAATAGGCAACTTCCTGTCCAGGCCACTGCTGACCCGCTTCCAGATAGGAAGGAGAAGCAATGATGAGGCAGGTTGGAAAAGCATAGTAGCTGCCTTTCCTTCAAAAAAAAAAAAAGGAAATATTCCATCCTTTTCCTGTTTTTAAGGGTTTCTGATTGTCAAATGAAGTTTCTCCCTCCCTTTTCTTCTCCTTTAATACATGTGCCCTTAGGAACACAGGTCCTGTCCTCAGGGACTCACCTCCACATGGGCAGGTGGGACAGGGCCATTCTCCATCCTGCTGATCAGGGCCACCCTGAGGTGAGCAGCAGGTTCTGTCAAGTGTTGAGAGGCATGCAGCCAGCCTGGGCATGGTGGGACCATCAAGGGTAGGGTGCAGGTTAGTAATGAGTTTTGGGGGTTGGGGTTGTTAGAGCTGAGTGCTAAAGGATTTGTACAAGTCCTAGAACCTGGGATGAGACTAAGTTGCTTTTCAGGCAGGGTAAATAGCGTGGGGATAAACAAAGTCGTTACAGCTCCCAGAGCTCTGGGGGCTGCAGTGTCAGCACCAGCAAGGAGGTAGGTATGGAAGGTGCTTGAGTGGAAGCAGGGACTTCCTCTGAAGGACTTAGATGCCAGGGGGTTTGAATCTTATAAAGGAAGTAGGAACCAGGAAAGCAATAGAAACAACAGGATTTTAGAAGTGTACCTTTAAAGCCTTCAACAAATAATGAGGGTATTTAATCCAGACCTTTGTGTTACTGGTTGGCTGTGTTTTATAGAGCAGAATTTGCAATTGGGCAAGAGTGTCTGGTTCATCTTAGAATGCTTTATTTTGGGGGCATTGGCCATATTTATTTATTAAGAGACAGAAACCAGTCTTTGGGTGGAGTCCTAGTCATATTTAATGGCCTGTACAGATGTCTTCAGAGTTTAGACACCTGCTTGAGGAAGAGTAGTAATGTGCATTCAACCCCTTAATACTCATGTGGATTTGAGCTCATATTTTTTCTAAGGAATCATATGATTATATAGTTACCCGATGCAGGTGAGCACACCAAGCTCTGCAGATGCAGTTAAGAGCCACCTGCTAGATTTATGGGGGAAGTGGAATCATTGCTCTCAGAATAAAATATTCATGAAATAAAGATGAGAACTGCACAAATGGGAGATGACATAAGGACTGAGGGATGAATCATCCATCACTGGCTGGAAGCTTGGAGTTCTTGTTGCCTCCTGCCTTGCCTGCCCTCCCTGGCCCCTGCATCCGTTGTGAACAGGAAATGACAGAGGCCATGGTGGCCAGGCAGCAGTGGCAGAGGAGCAGCCAGGCCCCTCCATGGGGCCAGCGGGCTGGCCTCGGTCTGCATGCCTGCTTGCTCTTTGTGGGAGATTTGATCCTGGGACCCATTCTTTGACTCTACACCCTTCCTTGCCTTCATGCCTCTGATGCTTTTTAAACTCCACATAGAAATTTTTCTCCCTGGTTCCTTTTCTCTCTTCATTTATGCTAAACTCATAGTGTTGCCCTGGGGTTCAGAGAGGGAAGGTGTGTGAAGTGCCATATGCAGCACGTGTCCCATGGGATGTACTTGGTGAACTGTGGCCAAGGAGCTCCTCCCTTAAAGGACCTTGTGTTGTACAGGAAGGGATGTAGGGATGACCAGTCACATCTTTAGTGCACCTTCCCTGTGCTAAGAAAATGACATGTTACTTTCTTAACTCTCTTCGAGTCTCTTCAACAACATTTGAGGGAGGCCTCCTCACCCTTGGGAAAATGGGACTCAGAAATGGTCTGGGCAGAACTGGAATATGAGGAAGCGTCTGTCACTGGGCCTTCCATCAGGTGTGTACAAGAGCAGGAGTTTCCTCTTAGCCTTTTTCAGAGGTTTTTGAGAATGAAGAGTGTAACTGAGGAATCTTCCCTATGCCAGAGAGAAACTGAACCCGTTTCTCCCTTCTGAAAACTAAGCCTAGCTCAATGGCTACATTGCTGATATCAGACCACTTAGCGTGAGAGGAAACTCATGCCCTTAGCCCAGGGCCTTCTGGGAAGAAGGCATTAACACTTGTCATATGCCATGTCTATCTCACAAGCAGCTCAGATATGACTCCTCTTCATAAAACCTCTCCTGCCTACCTCCATGGCCTGCCTTCATGCCAGGGGTGATGCCAAATTGCCACTTATGCTGTACTTGCCTGTCTCAGCTTTACGTTTGCTGGTGCTTCCCATCTCTGCATTCCCATCACTTTGTCCAGTCTCTGGAACAGTGGGATCTCTTGCTGAGGGATGATGAATATAACTGAAGTATCGAGTACCTTCCATATGCCAGGGACCAAGATGGATACTTTACCAAGAACATTAGCTCATCTGGTAGTAGGAGCTCAAAAGTATTTATCAAAGGAATGAGCCAGCCTGGGCACCTATAAAGAAAACCGTTATTAATGTTAAATTGTTGTGTAAATCATTGCAGCTGAATCAATGGCTTTCAATTCTTGCTGCACATCAGGGGTCATTAATCCTGGGGCTTTTTCAAAGTACAGATGCTTGGGATCCATTCTCCAAAGGGTTGTATTAGGCAGATCTAGACAACTGTCATTTCTAGAAGCTTTACATGTGCTTCGATGTCCTGGCAAGGTTGAAGACACTGGTCTACACCATCCTGCCAAGGGGAGATTGGGAACGTGCAGCCCAGGTTTGAGAGCTGGGCAGATGTTGGCTCTGATCCTGACACTCCACTTACTGTGGAATTGTGTAACCTTAAAAAGACTGTTCACCCCTAGCCTTGGTTTACCCCATGTGTACCTGTTGCCATCTTTGGCTCCCTCCTCTCATTGCCCTCCCCTACAAAATCTGCAGTTGATCCCATCAGAACTTTTTCTCATCATGCTTCGAAAAACTTCCCAGCATACCCTGAGACCACTTCAATGACTAAACTAACATCCAGTTTCTTTGCACTTACACAACCATTAATCTCAAACTCCCAGTCCAGCTCTTTGGGGTCAGGAACGTCTTTGGAGCAACACTTAAGAAGATTATGTTGATGGTGTTTCTCTCAGCTGTTGGGTCTCATTTACCACTTGGTTGGTCTCAAGGACACCTCCTATAAGCATCCCAGATGGGAAGTCTCTCAATACATTTTGTTCCTGCCCAACTTTAAAGTAGAAGCCATTGGATGCCAAACAAAGTCAGTTCTAATGAGTCCCACATGTGCCTGGCTATTACATAGATGATAGTTTAGTTAATTACTGTTTTCCAATACACTGTGTTATTTCCACATTGGGGAACAGTGCCTTAATTACAGAACTTTATCTCTCTGCAAGACAATGTCTGGGAAAGGGTCCCCAGTAACCTTTGCTGGTACATCTGTCATCATGTTTAATATGAGATGAGAAACACAGAGCTGGAATTCAGCTGTATTCATGGATTAATGCCATTAGTAAATTTTATGTCATAGTCAGGGATATTTCACTAGGTTAGTTACCTACAGTAAATTAATGAAGGGAGGAGCAAGTTTTCAAGTATCTCTCTATTGCTGTCATTACTTGGTTGAACACCGAAACTTTGGGATAATGAGGGTATAAACTGATGTAGTTCACATTTAAAAGCTCATTATTTGAATTTGCATAACATAATAGAATGCCCCATTTTGTCTAAAATATAGAAGATTATTTGGATCACTCTTTCCTTGAGTAGGTAGATTATTTCAGCCTCTTTCTTTGGCCTGAGGGCCACCAAAAATAACTTAGTGTGTGCTAAGTCTGCGGCCCCAGGTGATCCAAGAAGACAGTGTTCCCAGGGTTTCCAAAGAAGGTAGTTTTCTCCAGTTCTCTGCACTGAAGCTCTGGCTCTGGCAGGAGCAGGCAGCATGGTGCGTATGTTGGAGACTCAGAAACAGGCTGCATGTGTTTTCCAGAGAGAATGCAGAGGTGTTTGCTGCAGTTCCACTTATTTTCTTGTTCAGTTAAACAACAAATGCAGGAAGCTTGTGATGTCATCCTCTTCCTCTAGGGTTTGCTTTGTGTTGGGGCTACTACCAGGAGTAGAATTTGGGTAGAATGAGGTCCAGTTGGTACAGAGAGAACGAATTCTTGACTGCCATTCAGGGTGGGAAGGTAACCCTTGAAAGTTTGTTCAAGTGATATAGATATTTTTTCTCTTTGTCTTAACATGGACGGTTACAGGCCAATAAATAACCTCAAATTGGGGCTGATACCCACTGCACACTTTGCAGTCCTTGAAACTGCTTCATTTGCCCTTAATTTAAGGCAAGAAAAATATATATGGATCGATGAAACTATTTATTCAAGCTCTTCCTTCCCAAAATACTAACTCTGGGATAATTGGACCATCTTCATGACAGTGCTCTGGGTTGGTATTTATTCTAGAAGCTTTGATATTACCTGATCCACTCCTCACTGCTGTGATTATTGTGCTAGATTGGTGCTGGTTCCCTACCACTTTATCACACTCCTCTTCTCCTCCCCACTGAACCCCCTCTTCCTTGTCCTTCACTAATGAAGGATTTCATTTTGTAGACCTACTTTGCTCACATTTTTCAGAGGATTTTTGTTGGTGGGTCTTCCCCCAAAGCTCCCTTATGTTTGTTCCCCTGGCATTTGGTAGAGAGGCTCCTTTCACTTTTCCTCTACTCTTAACTCTCTGCCTCCCTGTGGTCTTCTTTGATAGGAAGTTCTCCTTTCTCTCTCTCTAGACTCCAGCAAAACAGGGAGCATCTCATGAACACCTGTCCTGACCCAGTGCTCATTTGACTGATAAAAAGGGCCAGGCCCTTTCTTCTAAATGCCAGAATCCACAGTGGACATTTGGGAGTAAGACACTTGCCTCCCACTTTAAGTTTGTCTGATTTTAAACTTGACTTCTTTCCATATCCACTGGGATCCTTAAAGCCCTGAGAGGAAAACAGAAAGGAGGAAAGGAAAAATTGTGCAACTAAGTAGTTTTCCCAATGATCCCAGGACCACTTAGTTAGTCATCAGTTTTCCTTTGACAGAAACTAAAGGCTGTGCCAGAGAGGCACTCTGTTTTTCCAGCCTTCTCCAAGCTTCACTGGCTGCAAAGAGAAGGCAAGGTTAAATTATTAAACCCCAAGGATATCTGAAATTATCTCTCAGTTTCTCTAGCTTCAAGGATCTCTGGTTTCAGTCTTGTGCCTTTCACTCATTTTGAAATGAAAACAGTCTGTAGATACAAATATTTCCCAACATGGCTGTGGTACTGACTTTGGCTAATGCAGATAAAGGAGCCAAATCATAAGCTTATCAGATCTCACAGCAGCCATGAGAAAGCAGAAGAAGTAGGCTGGGTAATAAGCAGGAGCCAAGGCTTGTCCAGACGGATGGGAGGCAAGATCCAGGATGATGGTCATGGAAGAGAAAGTTTGTTGAAGTGTACTGCTGTAATGGATGGAACATCAACTACTTTCCATCTCTTTATCCCTTTGTTCAGGATTCAGATTCAGTCTTTGCTTGGGTCATGTGTCCTGCCTTTTGGTTACAGGTGGTCAGACAGCTTAAACTCTTATCCAGAAGGGAAGAAGTAATTTCCCCAAAGCAAATAAACCAGTTTTCTTAGATTGGGTGAATTGATGGTGAGTGGCCCTGAAACAGCCAGTACTCAATATAATAGTTAAAAATACTATTAGAAATAGTTTTACATGCAAGAATAAAAACAGACATGAATAAAAACAGACATAAATAAAATGGAAGAAATATTACATAGAAAAAAGGATACAACCACGCTGTAATGTAATTAAGAAGAGAAATTCAATTTGCTTTGTTATATATTTTACAAACTGTTGAAGGAGTCAGTGAAAGACATTGCATGCATCATATTTAGTTGGGCAATATAAGGGTTTTGAGGTCCCTAGCCACTTCCCCCAATTTTACCCATGATACTTGCCACCCAAAGGTGATCCCAACTCAGAGATGGTCTTTCAACATCAACTAGCAGAGTTCTGCTCTGTGGGACTTCAGATCACTGGAATCTTGGCCCTGTCCACAGAGATGTGCCCATGATATCTGATGTCATTTTCATCTATGACAGCAAGCCATACCCATAGTCTCTTCCACCCTCAAACTAGTTGGATTTCTTATTCTCAGGTTTACTCCTGGCCTGGCATGTGATCTTTTTTTTTTTTTTGTTCTGGGGAGGTTGTGGGAAAAAACAGCAAGTGTCACACTGGAAGCCACACTGTGCTAGTCATGAACTCAACAAAGGTGTGGAGAGAGCAGTGGCTCTGTTTCATCCACCCCAGTGGGTTTTGGGAGCAAGGAGTGAACTGCAGAAGCACCTTCTTTGCCTGAGAAAGGCTGGGTTGAGTCTTCATGGGGGTCAGTCACGTGATTGTATAGTCAAGTGAGAGGGAGTTCAAGTCAGTTATTAAGGGTTTCTACTTCCTAGGGTAAATACTCTCCTTCCAGCACTATAGGATCTCAAACAGCCACTGGAATGGTCCTTAGATTGGTGTGGTTTCTTCTTTTGTTTTCTCTTGAAAGCACATTAAGGACTTTCACATTTCTTGGTCTTTCTAACAACTCTACAAGGTGGCCAATGGACAGGTTCTTCTTTCCACTGTATGGATGTCAACATTAACAGCCTGTGGTGTTTCATCTCAGAGTTGGGCTTTGACATGGTATTTCTCTTGGAGTTTGACATCAGGGAAGTACAGGCAGGAGGCATGGCTTTGACCTTGCCTGGCACGTCAGCACTCATGATGCCTGAAAATAGGTCTGCAACTTCTAACACCTCATTGAGGGCTGTCATAGCTCCTCCACTGGGCAGCTGGTCTTGTGCCCCACTTCACCGTGGGAAACTGAGGAAGCAGATTCTATCATATTTGTTTTTAAGGAGCTTTAAAGCGGTGTGATGTCCTTGGTTTATTCTGACATCGTCAACAAATTATCAAGTTATTTGAAAGGAATGACATTTGTTCTGTTTTCTTTCTTAAGCAAATAAGTAAACAAAACAGTTTTCTTGATGCCATTCATCATATGGAAAAACTCAGGAGTTAGGGCCAAAGCCATCTTGACAGCCAAGGCTTTATGTTACCAGAAAAGTTAGCTGACCCCTGGGAAGTCCCTTTCTTCACCATTGCCACTCCTCATCCTCATCCCCATCCCCATCCCCATCCCCATTTTGGAACCAGGATCCCTGAGCTTTTAAACAGGGACATGCCCCTCCCTGACATCCTTGGAGATTTATTCATGGAGAAAACAAGCCTCAGAGTGAAGCAGGACCTCCCCTGTGGCTCCAGGCACTACCTCTGCCTCTCACTAGGGTATGTCTCTGAGGACTCATTTATCTTTCTGAATCCAAGCTTCCTTTGTGTAGGGTGGGCATGAGTACATCAAGTCTGTTGGGCATTATAAACTGTAAATGGCAAACATATGGGGCAATTGGGGGCTTAAAGATCATTCCCTTTTGTTCTCAAGGTAAACTTCCTCCTGTGTCTGCCAGTTCTTCAAAGCATCTTCTCCCAAGATTGTTGGGTGGGAAGGCAATGATTTGAGTGCTTCACACTCAAAAGGAGAAGCACATGCTGCCAAAGCTGGCTGGTGGGATCCTTGCTCCCTAGAGGCAGTGTCCTAGGCTGCTGGTCCCAGGTAGCTAAGGGCTGGACACAGCTGAGGGGAGATGGGAGAGATGGGAGGAATGGGAGCATGCTCACCCACTGTCCAACCAGTCAAAGAAACCTAGGGTCTCCAGGCCTCAAGAGTTGTAGGTAGCCAGCCTGGGCTCATGATAGGGCTCAGCCTGACCTTCCTGTGCTTTCCCTCCAGGACAAAGAAGTGAATCTGGAGCAGGTTCATCGGCGTATGAACAGTCTAATGGATGAAGACATTGCCCACAAGCAGATTTCCCCAGCATCTATTGAGCTCTCAGCCTTGGAGATGGGGGGTCTGGCTCCCAGCCAGGCTTTGGAGCCGACAAGGGAGTACCAGAACACCCAGCTCTCAGTCAGCACCTTCCTGCCTGAGCAAAGTAGCCATGGCACCAGCCGGACACTCTCATCAGGACCCAGCAGCAACCTGCCGCTGCCGCTGAGCAGTTCGGCCACCATGCCCTCCATGCAGTGCAAACACAGGTCACCCAACGGGGGGCTGTTCCGCCAGAGCCCGGTGAAGACCCCCATCCCCATGTCCTTCCAGCCTGTGCCTGGAGGTGTCCTTCCAGAGGCCTTGGACACCTCCCATGGCACCTCCATCTGACCATGCCGCCCACCCTCCTGCCCGCCCATCCGCCCACCCGACCAGCAGAGCTTTTTAATACAAGGAAACAACACAAACCACACACACAGAGACTTTCATTTTTCTTGTACATACCTGTAAATAATGACAGAATGGAGTGGGGTAAAAGTGTATTTTGAATATTCCCAATTTTCGAAGTCAGTAAAAAAACACAAAAACTGTATGAATGGCTTTGTAAATTTTGTTCTATATGAATAAAAAGGCAAATTACTTGTGATCATTCTGAAGTGCCAAAGAAGCCCCCTGTTCCTGAGCCTTTCTGAGGGCAGGAGGGGTGATCAGATAAGGAGCCCCTTCCTGCTGGGAGAAGGGAAAGTGAGGAGCAGGTCCCTTTAGAGGAGCCCCAAATGCTTCTTGCAGTCGTGTCCATGGTTTCCTCCCACTTTCCTCCACTCCTGACACCTTGTTCTGCTTTTAGTCCTCTTGGGTAGATAAATGGCGAGCCTCGACCAGCATTGGCCTGGCCCACTGGGTCACTGCTTTAGGAGGCTCCTGGGACACGGGGCAGTCCCACTGGTCACCCCACTGTGTGTCACAGTGTGCTGTGGGCCTAAGAGGAGTGCCCATACTGAGGTGATGGTCTCTGAGGGCTTTGATGCTGACATGCTCTACTATTGGCCTTGTTTTTTACTTAGTTTTCCTAATTAGAAGAATCAAGTGATAGAATACGAGAGAAGGGGGGCAGGCCCCAACATTGCCTTGAAAAGGGCAGGGCAAAGGTGGGTTTGGCCTGGTGAAATGTTTGTAAGGTTTGTAGTATAGGGAAATTCAAGGTATGGTGGGTAGACCAGGTGAGGTAGTGGGAGGAGAGGCCAGGTAGAGGGAGAACATTCTATTGGGTTTGGTACCATGGTCCCAGGTGAGAGAGGAAAGTGTGGTCATAGATGCAAGAAGTATAAGCTTTGTGGTTTCAGGGAAAGGGATGCTGTTGGAGTGGAGGAAGGGCCCTAGGTGAGCAGAGTAATGCTCTGGGTGATGGTGAGCGCTGGGAATGATAAAATGGGCAACGTGCATTCAGGTGGGAAGGAGCCTTGGCTCTTAGAGAAGGAACAGCATAACTTTATGCAATGTGAGGACAAGTAACTCTCATCTGCCAGGGAATAAAAGGATGTCTCTGGGTATCGAACCCTGAAGACAGTCTGCCAAACAGAGCCAGAACCCAGCATGCACCCTCATTCCCTGCTTTGCCATCTCTCTTGAACTCCAGAAGCCCACAAGCCGTGATACAGCTCTTAGCCGGGGCCCTCCTGGCTGAGAGCATTTTATAGTCTCTGAGATTCCCAGGCTTTTTGCTGAGCTGGTGAAACTGCTGGGAAACTCTGCTTCTTAAGGTTGGGATAATCTGACAGTCCACCTCCCTCTATTGCCCTTTCTGGGATAATTAAACTATACAATCAGAGAAAACACCACTAGGAGCAGAGAAAGTTGAGTGATCTTAGCTGTATCACTTCATTTCTTCTCCTCCTGCAGACTAAGGTGATTCTGCTCTCTTCCCTGCCAGAATGGTGCATGCAGCCTACAGCTGGCACTGAGGGGTGGGGCTCCCTCTCCAGCAGGAATCAGGGAGATGAGAGCCTGGATCTGTGGTCATGGAGAAATATAAAGTCCTATTGATTGCCTTTCCAATAGCCTTGTAGAGTTACTTCAGAGATGTATTTATGAGGGTGATAAGTAGTCCAGGATTGATTTCTTCCCTGAAGTCCTGAATGACATGATTGAGCAGTAAGGAATGGCTGTATCACAGTCAGCTGAAAGCACCCTGGGGAGGAGAGTGTTTATAATTATGCTATTTATCTCTGGATGCTAAGAATGGCCTGATATCTATGCTACCAGGAGACGCACTGACTGACATTCCTCCATTCAGAGTGAGTAGAGCCAGAAGCTGGGTGCATGCTCACGGTGATGTCCAGGTGAGCGGTTGATACACTGAGGAAGATCAGGTTCCATTTTCTTTCCATTAGCACTTTGGGGGCTCTGCCCTGGATGGTCATTTTTCATATATATCTATTTTTTTTTAATCAAATTGTGGTCTCACTGCCTTATCTCACACCCAAGTCTGTTTTTCCCCCAAGATGACTTGTCTTTGGGGAGTATCCTGGATGTTTTCTTAGACAGCTTTGTTTAGAATGGGTGTCAGGGAGAGCAGGGAGATGGTGCACATCGTGTGTGTGTGTGTGTGTGTGTGTGTGTGTGTGTGTGTGTGTGTGTGTGTGAGAGAGAGAGAGAGAGAGAGAGAGAGAGAGAGAGAGAGAGAGAGAGAGCGAGCAAGAGAGCATCTCTCATGGTGTGACCCTTCACCATGTTTATGTTATTTTAAAAAATTTCCTAACCTTGGCATGAGGGAAAATGATTAATATTCAAGCAAGTTCTCTAGAAAAAAATCTTCCCAACTCAGATTTCTGTCTCAGCTCAGAATGTATCATTTTTCATGCTTTGCTCTTTGGATTTATAACTCTGTTTAGACTATTCCATCCACTATAGGTATATTTTGTGCCTTCAGACACTGCAAATAATAATCAGCATTTGGATTAAAGTTGTTTAATAATAAAACTTGACTTTGCTCCCTACCCTCTTCTTCTCTGGGGTGAAGAGATGCTAGCTGCTTGTTCCTGCATGCTCTGGCCAGGAGCTGGATTCTGTCTCATTGGTGTGCACAGTCATGAGTGAAACTTTGCTGATCAAGTGGGTCTCAGATATGCTTTGAGGTGGAGGCATGCCCTCCTCATCCTTTATATCCAGAATCCTTCACGTTGACTTGGGGCTATGTGAGGACATGCTGAGAAGCAATTCTAATTTTTGGTTAACCTAACAGTTTCCTTGAACATGCAAGTTCTTGGAAATCTCTTAGGATAGAATTTGGCTGCACTACACAAAAAAGTATTCACATGGCCTTGTGGAATGAACTCCTAAGTGTTAGCAGATTTTGTTTCTTCTCTCATCTCTACACTCACTTAGACCTAAAATAAGTTGCCTCTCTGTGCTTAGGCCTGAGCCTTAAGGAAGTGACTGTTTTTATTTAAGGATGCACAACTTGGCTCCTTAGCATTTGGCTCTCAGAGGATCTTGGGTACCATTGCACAATGAACTCCCATATTCCCAGTCATCTCTATAGCCCCCAATCACCAGCCTGGTCCCCGGACTCCTAGATTCATATGCTCCCAGCTCTACCTTTTGCACCACAAGGACCCCCTCTGACTTCTCAGCATTCATAGGAGAAACAACTTCACTGCCATCCTTGGGTCAAGTAGGACTAACTTGAAGAGTTTTCATGATCAAGATCTCAACTTCCAGGAAGTGAAACTAGAGTGTCTAACCCTTATCTTCCATCCCTGCACCAATGAGAGACTTCTCCAATACTGGGGACAAACTCCAAAGGCTGGGGGTGTGGAAATTGGCAGACATTCCCAGATTATCTGAACAAACAGGTGAATCTGAATGGGACTCCCAAAGGGCTATGTTTTCTTTTATTATTATTAAAATTTTTTATTTATTTCTTTTTAGAGAGAGGCAAAGGGAGGGATAAAGAGAGAGGGAGAAACATCAATGTGAGAGTTAAATATTGATCGTTTGCCTCCCACATGTGTCCCAACCAAAGACTGAACCTATAACTCAGGCATGTGCCCTGACAGACTATCGAACCAATGATCTTTCACGCTGTGGAATGATGCCCAGCCAACTAAGGCACACCAGTCAGGGCAGGGCTGTGTTTTCTAAAGGAAAAGCAGCTCTGTTCCTAAATTCTAAATCCTTCCAAATTTTACCAAAGTGATACAAATTCCATACCCAAGTGTATCTTTTCAAGCACTAAAAGACCAAGGACACATAAAAGAAGGAAAAAGAACACTCTCTGGCCTATGCCCTCTCATTTAATAGTACAGATATGGGCAAGTTTCTATGGAGAACTTGTATCCATGCGTGAACTTATGCTTCCAAGGCTAAGGGGATCCTTACTCATGGGCCTCTGCCATCATTCTGAGTAAAGATCCTTGAGAAACTCATCTTTCTCTCCCAAAGGTACATGCTGCCAGATTAACATGCATATCTTAACAAAAGCCTTGTTTTTTGTGTTCCTAGCTTTGACAACACAAGATTCGATAAAGCTCCAAAAAATCTGAACTGACCTTTCCTTGCTTTGGACATAATGAAAGAGAGAGTATTTGTGTTCCTATTGTAGCATTTGCTGCAACTAAACCATTATTTTATTTCATGCCCGTGGTTGCTTTTAATAAATGGAATCGTGCTTGATTCTCATTATACTCACCCTTCATACCAGGCAACTCCAGTTAGGTAACAATTCCCTATTCCAATACTTTTAATGTTTCTTTTTTTCCACCTCCCTGGTATGTAGTTAGGTTACTTTTGAAAGAAGTGCACACATTTCAGATAAACCAGGTGAGCTAATAGTTGACAAAGGAAGGATAATTGTCAATGATTTCAGATCCTCCTGCTAGCTTTCACTCTCTCACCTCTGAACTTGATATTGGGTGCTGAGCTCCAGAGAGAGGAGAGGTTCTTTCCACAGCAAGACAAACTCCTGCTAGAAAAATTTGCAATGGCCAGTGGCCAGGATCTGAAAGAGGGGATATGTGACCAAATATGCCTCAGGAAGTGCTAGGTCACTGGCAGATTCAAGCACACAGTTGCCAGGGGCAACCAGGTATCCAAGATCAGAGGAAAATGAAATATATGCCAACACAATAAGTAAGTCATACACAGGTATATGCATGCATATACACACATATACAGACACTAAAGTCCCTACAGATACCCTTTCAGGCACACACATGCAGAATTTAACACACATGGCAATACTTGAGTGATGCAAGCAGATAAATTTCTACTCATCAGATCTGGAAAACAGCCCAGGGAAGGAAGGAGGCCATTTCAGGGCTTCCCTGTTCACTGCAGTATTAATGCAACAATCAACCAAGCACTTTTCTGTAATCAGTTGCTACAGAGGGGCACATCTGCTAAGTGGCCTTTTTCTGGCTAAGCACCCAGGCATGCACAGCAAACTGTCCAATAACCCTTGCTCTGAAATCCTCCTGATTTTCAATTAGAATCCCTGAAATATGCATAGAAGTCTCAGGCATTCCCAAAGGCATGCTAATTGTTTCTGAATAAGAATACACATTATCATCGTATTGACATCAGCAACCATTTATTGATTAGGTATAGTGTTTCAGGGACTATACTGTTCCCTTTATATACAAATGTTTTCTTATTCTGAGGTCAGCCCTGCAAGGTGGAAATTACTATCTAAAATTCATAGAAAGGGAAAATGAGACGAAAAGGCACGGCCCCAAAGCTGGTAAGTGACAGTGCTGGCACTCACAGTTCCTTGTCTGTCTGACTTCCTGGCACATGTTCCTGTCTGCACAGCTGGATCTCCCTTGATAGGAATGCATCTGCTGTCCCTCACCCCTGGGCCCATGTTGGCCTGGTCTGTCCCTAGATGCAGTGGCACCAGACCCCCCAGATCCCTCAGCCTCCACATCTGCTGCCTCCTCTCTGGTGGCTTCAGAGAGCATTTGTTAGTTAGTATATGCTTGTGCATCCCTGAAAAAGTGTGGCTACCTCAGGCTAAGAGGATCACGTCTAACCAGAGTCCAGGCCAGGTGTCTGCTTCCCTGACGCTGCCCTTAGCCAGACAGGAAGTCAAGGTCAGAAAACAGGCTGCTTCTCTAAGGGAATATCTTCCTCCAGTAGGCCCTGCTTCTGCATTAGAGCAAACTGTGCACCAGGCCAAGGGAAGCTCCAGGGCCAATTAATGCTCTAAAGAGCTTTACAATTTCCCCTCAGAGCAGGAGTTCCATCCCTGAAATCCCTGGATACATCTCAGAGGTGCCTGAGAAACTTCTAAAATTGTTGAAACTTCTAAAATTGGGTGTGTGCATTTCCCCCCCAAAACAGTGTCCATATTTTCCAATATGCTTTTTAAATTCTCTTATAAAAGCTCTAAGCCATTGCCTGTAACAGTTGGGAGTCAGGCAAGCCTCTGTATTCCACTCTCCCAGGGCCTGTGTTTAGGTGTAATTCCATTTTGGCACTCATCTGAGGGGAGAATAATTACAGAACAGTGATGAGAGGAGAGAATGTGGAAAATGCATTGCAAGTAGGGCCTCTGGGACTTTAATACAGAGGCAGAGAGGTCCCGCTGGCAGGACACATAAGGAACTGCTGGATACAGGGACAGAGGATGATGCTGATAGGTGCCTTAAACCTGGTACACAGATGGGAATGTGGTCCAGACAAGATGAGGGAACAGATATTGAAACTGGCTGAGTCTGGGCTGGAATTCTACTTCTGACCATGACATCTTAAATACATTGTTTTTTATTTCTTTGAGTCCCACTGGTCCGTCATATATTAGTGATAATAATACCTATCTCATTGACTTCTGTGAGAACTCCATAGTTAAAATCGTAATGATAGTTGGAAGATTTGAGTGTTTACTATGTGTCAAATTTTTCCCTATATCATCTCCTTTGTTCCTATTGTTACCATGCATAGTAGTTAACGAGGAAAATGAAACTCAGAGAAGTTGGACATCATGCTAATATTGTGGAGAAGGGATGAGATGTTCAGGAAGTTGGAGTGCGGAGCCTGTGCTTCTACCCATGACCCAGTATTAGTACTCTGCATTGCAAGTGTCAGTGCAGGGACTGAGACAATCTGTACTTCCTTGTTCTCCAAGTCCTGGCTCATGCTGTGGCGGGGGCAGGAAGAAGGGATTGGTGTCCCTTCCACCTCCAACTAGACAAATGTTCAGTGTTAATAAAATAAGTGAGACCTGGCTTTTCTTTTTGGTTCTGGATTTTCCAGCTGTGTGATCTTGGATATAAGGTGCGGAGAATGAATCTATAGAACTATCTGTGATCCATGATTGCTAGAATGAAGTTTTCCCAGTTCATAAGCTCTCCTATTTTGACATCTGAGTCTCTTGTGGATACTACACATATCCAAAAGACCAGGGTTGGTCCTGACAAAGCAAGAGCATGCTTGCCTTTTTTCTTCTTGGAGGAAAATTTACTTTTTCTCTCCACATGAGGCACATGCATATCCTACTGCTCATGGAATAGGTACAAATGGTACCAGACAGATCTGGCTCAAAATTGGTCATTTTTGCTTACCAGATGGGGATCCTAATCACATCACTATCATCTCAGAGCCTCCTCTCCATCCCCTCACCTGTAGAATGGGTTCTGAGTCCTGAACTGCTGTGAGGATCAATGATAATGCAGGTAAGGTGCCTGCACAAATACATACTCATTAATGGCAGTGCTTGGGGTGATCTGTATACCTACTGCTGAGCCTCTGAGTTCAGCCAGCCATCTCATCCATAACATTCACATATGCAACATTTGCTACAAGCTTGGGCAGCAGGTGGAGTGCCAGCCAGGGCAGAGAAAGTAGCATTTCCATTTTCACCTAGCACTGGTTTATTTGCTATGTGCCCCATCTCTGTGCCTCTGGGAGATGACAGTGCTGGCAGCCCTCGCTTCTGTTCCTGAGATCCACTCAGGTAATGATTCTGATTGTCCCCAGAAAGCATATGAAAAGCAGCCTGGCTTACCTGGAGAGGTATGATTTGATTGTGAGCTGTTCAATCAGTGCTCTCAGAGTCTGACTTCCAGGTGTGCTAATACTGAAATGCAGACAAAAAGAATCAGGGTCTGGGGAGGGAGCACCTCCAAAGCTACCAAGGCACTGATGAGTCTGCAGGAATATAGCTTGAGGGGTGAAGTTCGTGGCCATATATGCCATAAGTCTCTGGACTTTCAGTGGCTTTCTGGGGTGCGAGCCCTTTGCTTCTTGCAGTAAGACTCAAGTTCCTCGTGTTTGATAGGAAAAATAAACACATAATTTTGAGTGACAAAGAATGTGTGTGCTGATATAATTTAATGCTTATTCTGTGCCTGTTTTTAGCTTCTGCCACTACGTTAGTTCTGAAGTTCACAGCAGCTGAATCATTCTCAGTCAGCAGAAACCTGTTGTCTGGACAAGCTAAGTTTTCTCAGGTGGAAAGAAGGTGCTTCTTGCATTCAGTAGAAAGTGACATAGCTGATAGCTAGATTAGTAAGAATCCAGCCCAGTAAGAAAGAGAGGACACATTGAAACAAGAATTTGAGGGACCACCCAGAAAGTTGTCATGAAGAACCACAAGGACAGTGAAGAAGCCTGTGGATGTCAACAGCAGCACACACTCACTGCAGAAGGAGGGGCGTGCCTTCTAACTGGGAGAGAAGCAACTGAAAGGGGCTGCCTCAATCCACCTTCATGAATGAGCCAGCTGATGGTGACTCCAGGAGCAGAGAGCTGTGGGAACACAAACTCTGATTTCATTGCCCCCTCTCCCTCTTACTCTCATCCCATCCCAACCACAGGGCAGGGAGCCCAATGAGAATGTTCACACTGACCAGCTTCCTGGAGCAGAAAGCGGAGCGGAGAAAAATGAATGCTTGTGAGGGTATGAGGAAGAAAGAAAACAAAATATATTTAATATAGTGGGTCCAGAGGAGAAATAAAGGGACTTACATGGATTATATGCTCAAGATGTCCTATGAGAATTATTTTTTCTTATCTTGGAAAATTAAGAAAAATTTTTGACAAATGAGGGAAATGAGACACAAAAATTAAATGTTTGTTCAAGGTGGTCCAACTAGACCATTGTTTTAATAAAACCTGTGCTCTTTCCATTCTGGATTGCCCTGCATGTTCAGAAATTATACTGATTAGACACCTTCAAGCAGGGGGTTGCCCCCCTCCCCCGATTTGGGACACAGCTATCAAGGATTTTGCAAACTGTGAGTTAAGGCAGGCAGAGTGGAGTATATGGCTTTTGTGGAGAAAACACAGTTGAGGTAGAGCAACTGTATCCAGCAGAACTCTAATTTAGTTGTTGGAGGACAGTCTTTTGAAGGATCTCCAAATACCAATGCGGGGAACTACATATGAGGCAATGTGTTGGAATCAGAAAGTTGTGCTTTTAAAGTCAGGTTCTGTTATTTTCTAGCTACATCACTTTAAGTCACTTAAACCTCCTTGGGCATCAGCTCCTACATCTATGAAATCCATACACTGAGGGCAGCAATGCCATCACAAAGCATAAAGTTAAAAAAACTGGAATAAAGCACCTAGTACCAGCATCTGTGGGTAGCACACAGCAAATATTCAATCAATGATGGCCATAATTAGTGTAAGAAATATGATGGCAAAGGACCTAACTACAAAGGCACAATTAAAAAATATTTTTTTAAAAATTATAAAGCACACTTGGAAAGGTGTACAAATCATAAGTGCATACAGCTTCATTCAAGAAGCTGATTTCTCTCCCGTAGCCACCATCCAAAACAGAAACAGAACATGACCACCTTCCCAATTGATACCCCCAACACCCCAAAGTTAACCATGACTAATCTATACTATAACCACGGACTAATTTTGTATATCTTTGAAATTTGTATAAATGGACTCAGTTATCCTTCTTTTGATCCATCATTTAAAAAAAAAATCCTCACCCAAGAACATGTTCACTTATTTTTGGGAGAGAGAGAGAGACAGAGAGAAAGATAGAGACAGCAATCTGTTGCCTTCTATATGCACCCAAACTGGAGATGGAACTCACAGCCTAGGCACATGCCCTGACCAGTAATTGAACCTGCAACCCCTTGGTGCACAGGACAATGTGATGCTCTAACCAACTGAGCCACTCAGCCAGGGATGATTCATCTTTTTTTTCATTCAACATTACCTTTAGAGATTTATCTATGTTTCTGTGTGAAGTTCATTTTCATTGCTATCAAGGATTTAATTATACAAATGTCACAATTTATGCATTCTACTGTTGGTAGACCTTTGGTTTGTTTTCATTTTGCATAATCACAGTCTCCCTGTGAACATTTTTGGTGCATTTATGTATGCCTTTGTGTTGGAGTGCTGGGTCATAGGCATACATCTGTTCCACTTTATGTAGATACTATGAAAATGTTTGCAGAAATAGTGGTACTGATTTATGCACTTCACCTGCAATGCTTGAAGGTTGTGATTGTTCCACATTCTCACTATCACTGGTGCTGCTGGGTATTTTAATTTCAGCCAGTCTAGTGGGAATGTAGTATAGCTAATTGTGGTTTTAATTTCTATTTTCCTGATAACAAGATTGAGACTTTTACATATGTCTATCTGAATTTCTGCTTTTGTGAACTCTCTTCTTTCATGACTTGCCTTCTCATTATCTCTCTGATGCACAGAAATTCTTAATTTAAGTGAAGTTTTATGTGTTGACTTTCTTTTATCCTCAGTGCTCAATATGTTCTATTCTGTTTCTCAAAGCTTTTCTTAACTCAAGCCAGAATATAGTCTCCTAAATTTCCTTCTAGATATTTTGTTGTTGCTTTGTCTTCACATTTACATATATTGTACAATCTTCCTGGAATTGATTTTTGAGTTGGATGTGAGATACAGTGAAAATACAAATACAGATATTTAATTATTTAAGCACCATTCATAGAAAAAAATTACTTTTGTCATTGCATCACAGTGTCAGATTTATCATAAATCAATCTTGCTTGTGTTGGCCTGTTTTCATATTTTGTTCTATTGGCCCATGTGTCCATTTTGCATACTGACTTAGTTACTGTAGCTTTGTAATCAGTCTTGATACCTGGTAATGTAAGTTAGTTCTTGGCATTTACACACAATTTTTTTCTTTTTTTATTATATTTTATTGATTATGTTATCACAGTTGTCCCATTCCCCCCATCATTCCCTTCCACCCTGCACACCCCTTCCCACCCACATTGCCCTGCTTTCGTGCATGTCCATGTGCCATAAGTTCTTTAGCTTCTACATTTCCCACACTGTTCTTGCCCTCCCCCTGTCTATTTTCTACCCACCATCTATGCTACTTATTCTCTGTACCTTTTCCCCCTCTCTCCTCCTCCCACTCCCCTGTTGCTAACCGTCCATGTGATCTCCATTTCTGTGGTTCTGTTCCTGTTCTTGTTGTTTGCTTAGTTTGCTTTTATTTTAGTTTTAGGTGTGGTTGTGAATAATTGTGAGTTTGCTGTCACTTTACTGTACATGTTTTTTTATCTTCTTTTTCTTAGATAAGTCCCTTTAACATTTCATATAATAAGGGCTTGGTGATGATGAACTCCTTTAACTTGACCTTATCTGAGAAGTGCTTTATCTTCCCTTCCATTCTAAATGGCAGCTTTGCTGGATAGAGCAATCTTGGATGTAGGTCCTTGCCTTTCATGACTTGGAATACTTCTTTCCAGCCCCTTCTTGCCTGGAAGGTCTCTTTTGAGAAATCAGCTGACAGTCTGATGGGAACTCTTTTGTAGGTGACTGTCCTCTTATCTCTTGCTGCTTCTAGAATTCTCTCCTTAACTTTAATCTTGACTAATGTAATTAGGATGTGCCTTGGTGTGTTCCTCCTTGGGTCTACCTTCTTTGGGACTCTCTGAGCTTCCTGGACTTCCCGGAAGTCTATTTCCTTTCCAGATTGGGGGAAGCTCTCCTTTATTATTTGTTCAAATAAGTTTTCCACTTGTTGCTCTTCCTCTTCCCCTTCTGGTACCCCTATAATTCGGATGTTGGGACATTTAAAGATGTCCTGGAGGTTCCTAAGCCTCTCCTCGTTTGTTTGAATTCTTGTTTCTTCCTTCTTTTCTGTTTAGTTGTTTCTTTCTTCCTTCTGGTCCACTCCATTGATTTGATTCCTGGTTTTCCTCCCATCACTATTGGTTCCCTGTGCACTTTTCTTCATTTCACTTACTGTAGCCTTTATTTGTTCATCTAATTTGCAACCAAAATCAACCAATTCTGTGAGCATCCTGATCACCAGTAGTTTGAACTGTGCATTTGATAGGTTGGCTATCTCTTGGTCGCTTAGATGAATTGGCTCTGGGGCTTTGATCTGTTCTCTCGTTTGAGCCATTTTTGTATTTTTTTGGGGGGGGGGGGTTGGGGGTATGGTCTTGACTGTTATGTAGTGAGGGGTGGAGCCTGAGCCTCAGGTGTTCACCAGGGTTGGGCAGCCCAGGGCCTGGGTTGTGATCCTGTGTGTGGGGGCAAGGTCTCGGTGTTTTTAGGTTTTATTTCCCAGTGTTGGGGCCCTGGGTTGCAAGTTTTGTCTTGTTCCCTGTTTTCACCTGGATTATCTGCATGCGAATGTGGGAACGCCTGGTCAGCCAGCTGCCTTGAGCCCAGCTGGGGTCCACTAGCCACCACCTGCAGGCCTGGGTCTTCCAGCAGCTGCCTGCGCATCAGGTCTGTCAACCTCCGCTTCCTTCTGCCTCGACTCCGCCTCTCTTACCGATCTGGATGAACAGTTGTTGGACCTCTGTACAGTTCAATTTTCTCTAAGTTCTTTTTTTT
>PVKU01009063.1:0-66102 GCA_004027475.1 Anoura caudifer | reverse complement strand
AATGAAACTTGAACACCAACTTACACCATACACAAAAATAAATTCAAGGTGGATAAAAGAGTTAAATATAAGACGTGACACCATTAAAGTCCTAGAGGAGAACATAGGCACGAAAATCTCAGACATTTCACACAGCAACATTTTTACTGATATGTCCCCTAAAGCAAGGGACATAAAGGAAAGAATAAACAAATGGGATCTCATCAAAATAAAAAGCTTCTGTATGGCTAAAGAAATCAGGTTTCTAAATTTGCTGTTTTGGTGGTTCCTATTCATGGTGGTTTTTTCTTTTTAGAAAAACTTGGCAGATCTTTGATTGTGAACTCATATTTGGAGAGTCTTTGGGAATCCCAAGTCTCTAAATTTGAAATATTTTCCTTCCTCATTACATTTGACACCTGTGACCACATTTGTTTCCTTCAGTTGTCTCTTTTTCACCTGGGAGTCCTAGGTTCAGCTCCCCTCCCTACAGTGGATCTGGGATTAATTCTTTTCTCAGCCTTAATATTGGGTTACCTAGGGTAACCCAAAACTTTAATTAGTTGTTGCTCCCAGATCTCCACCTTAGTTTCAGCTCATGATTCTAATAGATTTATTTATTTATTTGTTTGTTTTGAGGATTTCTATTATGTCCTAAGAACCTAGTAAGGCATTAACAAATATATATGTTTAAGATTTTATTTATTTATCTTTAGAGGGGAAGGAAGGAGAGAGGGAGAGAATTATCAATGTGTGGTTGCCTCTTGTGCGTCCCCTGCCGGGAACTGGCCTGCAACCCAGGCATGTTCCCTGACTGGGAATTGAACCATGATCCTTTGGTTCACAGGCCCACGCTCAATCCACTGAGCTACACCAGCCAGGGCAACAAATATATTTTATCTAGGATCTGAGTCAATTATAGCAAGAAGGTCCTCAGAACACTGGGGCATTGCCCTGACTGGTGTGGATCAGTGGGTTGGGCATCTTCTTGCAAATCCAGTTGCCAGTTTGATTCCCAGTCAGGGCACATGCTTGGGTTGTAGGCCAGGTCCCTGGCTGGGAGCATACTAGGGGCAACCAATCAAAATTTCTCTCACACATCAGTGTTTCTGTCCCTTTCTCTCTCCCCATCCCTTCCCCTCTCTCTAAAAAACAAAAGCAACCATCACCCCCCAAACTGGAGCCTCCAAATAGTGGCCAGATAAGTCCACTGGTGCTTACTTTTCTGAGTGCAGGAGTTCATATTCCCAGAACCCATCTTGGGGACCACTTCATACCTGGCTGGTGATAAATAACCTTTTTTTAAAAAAAATGAACGATAAAAACCACACCCAGGGCTCACTAGATACATAGAAGTTAGGACTTAGAGGTGCATGATATTTTTCCAGCCACTTGGAGAGCCATAATTTAATCTCCCTCCCAAGCCATAGGTTATCTCTGGCCCATGGCTGATGCCACAGGCAGTAGGAAGGGAGGAGGGCAGTGGGAGATGGCCTGAGTGGGAAAGAGACTTGCTCACTGTAGCTTCCCCAGTTTGCAGCTTGCTATTGCTCCCATTAAGCAGCCCTGGTTCCTATGTCTCCTTTTCTCCAATCCTCTACTCTGAGAATTAATTGTCTCCCCAAGGCCTGTCCCTACCCAGGCTGAAAAAGAAAGATTGTTGTTCAATAGTCCTAGCTCAGTTCTTATTAAGCAACCCAGTCAAACTATGGCAAAGACTTGACATACCTGTTTAATAAAAGTGGCCATATAGGTAACAATAACAACAGTAAATATGGGTAGCTGTGACAACAGCAGGACAGTGCATTTTATATTACAACTGGTTTCTTGCCCAGGTAGACTTGGATATGGGTAGAGAAAGAGAAAGCTGGCTCAGACCCTTTCCTCCCTCCATTCCAGCTTTTGGTGACCTGGACTCTCACCAGAGAGTCTACTTCTATTTGATGGAGTGGGGATGTTCCTTCTGAGCTCAGCAATGCCTTCTGAGACTGGCTCAGAAGCTGGCCTGTTCAGTGGACTGTGTCTCCCTCCTTGGGATATTGGGAGCACTGGGGGTTGGCTGTACTGGGGCTCCTAACTTAGTCTTGAGTGTGTGTGGGCTATGGGGTCTCTTACAAGGATGGAGGCCCTTTGTTGCACCTAGAAATGCTGAGGCTGTCGGCGAAGAGGTGTGCCCAAGGGGGCTCTTGCTCTGTGTCTGGCTTCTGGGGGATCCCCAGATGGGCAGGACAGGGAGGAAGCAGTTTCCAGCACTGCAGAGGGGCAGCAGCATCATGATTCAGACTAGAATAAGAGACCAATGAAAAGAGGGTCATGATTTGAAAATGGACAAAACAGTGATGTGTGCACAATTGATTTTCCTTTCCTGAATCTCTTTGCTCCTCTCTCTACCCTGTAGGGAAGTCTCATAAGCCTTTCTACCTTCCTTCTCATCAGAATCTGTTCTCTGGAAAGTGTTAGATAGTCTCATTCTGCTAGAAAATAGACAATGATAAGGTTGGGTATGCATTTATTGGGAATTTCTGATCCAAGGAATTTCAGCTCTTAATGGTGGAAGCCCAGGCTGTTACTTAGTGGTAGGGAAAATTATTTGGGATATAAAAGGTCTCAGAGCCATTTAAATTAAACCTAAGGATGACTGGGTGTCCTAAGAGTAGAGGAAGGAAGGGAGGGCACAATAGGTAGGACAAACATGCTCACCTTCCGGACACTGTAGACCCAGTTGAGATATGCTGTGACTTTGGTGTATACTCCCGGGGTGGTTGGGCCCCCACAGCCATGGCCCCAGCTCACAATGCCCACAACTTGCCACAGGTCAGAGTGATACATCAGGGGCCCACCGCTGTCACCCTGTGAGAGGGCAGAGCAGGGGCTGCTGGGTAGAGCAGGTGGGGTAAGGTAGAGGGGTGGGCTTCTCCTTCCTCCTCTCCCTACACTGGCCCATCTCTGTCTGCTGGCCTGCCTTGCTCCACCTGCTCAGACTGTTCCTGCAGCCCAGAATGTCTTTCTCTTTTGGGGCAGAAGAGTTCTGCTGGAGGTCAAGTAAATCGTGGGTGTACTCATAGCCCCTCTCTTGGAGATCCACAACTCATACCAGCAGACTGAAGGCTCTAAGGGGCCCTGTAACAAGGAAGCCTGGTTATCTTTGTTTAATATTGTATTTCCCAAATTTATTTAACCACTTATGGAGTGCCTATTTCATGCTAAGGCAGCGTTCTAGATAATTGGGTTCAATCAATGAAATGAATAAAGATCTCTGCCTTCAGAAAACTTAGAATTAAATGGAGAGAGGGAGAGAGAGAGAGAGAAAGAAAGAAAGGGAGAGAGGGGATAAACAATCATATAAGACAGATAAAAAAATATCAGATAGTGAAAAGTTCATTTATTTGGGTGTCTGTCTTTCCAGCACCTATAACCCTTGAGGCCTCTTCCCTCAAAACCCAATAACACAGTGGCCAAACTTCTGTTTCTGTGCCCCTGTCCCCCACTGTGAGCTCCCCGAGGGAAGGCACAGTCTCCAAGCCCAGCACTTATCTGGCATTCAAGACACAAATAAGAGATGCCCCTTGAGTGAAAGAACTGAATGACTGAGAATGGAGGTGGGAGTAGGTTCAGGAGTTTAATGAGAATATCTCAGAAGATCCTCTGGGGTGGGGTGAGAGGATCTAGCACCAGGACTCATCCAGCATGAGATAAGTTTCCCCTGGTGTGGTTCAGTAGCTTAAAGACAGTTACAGAGAAAATGACCTGGAATTCTTGCCTTCAAGAGACTCATTCCTCTAGATGATAGGAAGGGAGGGTAGGTGGGGAAGGTAACATCACCTCAGTATGTGAAATACACATATACACTTAAAATCTTTCTGCTTGTCTTCATCCATCTATCTATCTGTCCCTATCTTTAGCTTATATAATTCTTCTTTCCGTGTTTCTCTCCCTTCCTCCCTTCATTAGACATTGAGTACCAAACATATGGTACTCAATAGGACTTTGTGTGCAGCATTCAGCTTCTGGATTTTTTTTTCTCTCTAGGACCTACATCCTTATCCATAGGATTCCCTCATGACCCTCAGAGGACTCACCTGGCAGGTGTCCACGCCGCCCTCCAGGATGCCAGCACACAGCATCTCCTTGGTAACTTCCCCCTGGTATGCATCCTCTGCATTGCATCGAGTCCTGTCAATGACCTGGACTGACGCCTGCAGCAGTACGTCAGACATCTTCCCTGGGAGGTTGAAAACATACTCACATTCTCACCTTTGCCCTCTCCCCCAGTCTAGGATAATACTCTGCATTATCAGGCACCTTGGTGTTGGATCTCCAGGATGGGATTTTCCTGATGGATGATCCTCCTTCCCATTACCTCTGATTGCTGCTTTCTCTGCCCTGTGATCCTGAGCCTAGGACTTACCTCCACCTGGCTCTGTAAAGCCCCATCCAATGACCCAAAGTGGGGTGGCTGGAGCGAGCTCCTCATCAGAGAAGGGCAGGCAGATGGGTCTGACTGTGTCTGGCAGGAGCAGAGAAGAAGAGGAGACCCAATGTACAAGCAAGCCTAGTGGTTAAGCATTTTGTAATGCAGTTTCCATTGGATGTTAATAGAAGTGGCAGGAGAAAAAGCATTCTGTGGTCAAATATGTTTAGAAAATATGGGTTAAACACAATAAAATTAATTATTTAAAAAATTAAAAATTCTCATATCTTTAATATACTAAAGTGCTCCAAAAAAGAGAGCTAAAGTATAAAAATGTTTCCCAGATTTGAGAATAGAACCTTCTTTTCCCTAAGAACCAACATTTGGAAATGCTGATCTAAATACAGTATAAGGATGAGCCATCTAACAGAGATGATCTAAGATTCTATGGGCTGCCTTAGCAGTAGTGAGTTCCCTAACCCTGAAGGAGAGTGAATGGTAGAATGACCACTTGGCAGGATACTGTACAGGTTCTTGGCATTGGTTGGTGGAGGAGGATGGGCTAGATGAATTAACAGTTCCAAGACTGGATGAATTTATGATCCTCACTTAAGTTGCTCTACATGGAGAGAATAGCAGACCTCAGAAGCTTGGCAGGGAATGGGGTGGGATGTCAGCTAACAGCTGAAGGAAGCCTCATGGCATTACTGGTGTTAGTCTGGTATATTTGCTGGAAACAAATGGGCAACGGAGGTCTTGAGAGGAGAAGTGATGAGCTCAAGGCCACTTAATGAGCTAGTGGCAGAGTGGGGATATAACCTAACCTAAGGGGCTCTGTTCCCAGGTGCCACCTCTTACCTGAGAATGTGAGTGGGTACTGAAGCTTCACAAGAGCAATGTCTTTCTCTTTGGGGTATGTGGTATTGAGCTCAGTGACAAAGATCTTGGCCACAGGCAGTGATGGGAAGTTGCCCATTTTGTCTGATCCAGCCCTCACCTTCCAGTTGGACACATCAAGATACTTCCTGGGGGCAGAGACAGTGGGTTAGGGCTTCAGCCAAGCATGAATAGGCCTTGCTGAAGGTTAGGTCCCCGGGGCCCTGGGGATTGGGGTGCTAGAGGTTCCTGCCTTAGGAGGTAATGATGGTGAAGGCATGGTGGTGGAGAAGGGACAGTCTGAGGAATCACCCACTGTAGACCAAATTCTAAAAGGGGACTTGATCTTTTTTCTCCAGTGGAACCTACTCAAGAAAACTTCTAACTGGAGGTCTGGGGAAGGGCATTCTCACTGCCTGAGCTCTGGGGTCTTGGCACTGTCATCCGCAATGCTGTCCATTATCGTTGGCATTCATGCAGTACTTGCAGTGGTGCTGTGGCCATTTACGTTTTGTACTTGTCTTCCTTCCTTCTCACACTAGATGGTTTTCCAGGAAAGGTTTATAGCTTTTGTCGGATTCTCAAAAACATTTAAGAATCACTGGCCTAGACTGTGAGTTCCTCTAAGGCAGCAATGGGTCCTAATAATATAGTGCTTGGTCCCTAGTAGGGACTCATCAGATGTTGCATGAGTGAATGAATAAAAATAAAGAAGTCCTGGAACTGGTCCTTCCCAGGGGTAGGGGCAGGCATCTCTGCTGGCCTGTAAGGAAATCTATGCTTTTTCCCCTTAAGTTTCTGGACACAGTGAGGGAGTGGCAGTGACTCCAGACCCTAGAAACACTTCCTGGAAGACTAGCAAAGAGGAAGAGAGTTCTCAGGCAGATGGGAAAAGCTGTTGTGGAGTGAATGATGTGAGGTGCACTGAGGACACTGGGTTTCTGATGCCTTCTAATTTGGAAGAGGTCAAGCTTGGTGACCACCATCCTCTGCTCAGACCCCCAATGAGGGGGATATTATGTCTAGCATCTTATTAGGGTAGCCACAATCTAGGACATAGTTTTTAAGGGCAGAGTAAAGGGGAGTGAGGGCCACAGAACACAAGCTGGAAGATAGGGAGCCAGGCACTCAGGCTCCTCCATGGCTTCTTTATTTTTATTTTAAAGATTTTATTTATTTATTTTTAGAGAGAGGGGAAGGGAGGGAGAGAGAGGGAGAGAAACATCAGTCAGCTGTCCCTTGCATGTGCCCCAACTGGGGACCGAACTTGCAACCCAGGCATGTGCCCTGACCATGATTGAACTAGTGATATTTTGCTTTGTGGAATGATGCCCAACCACTGAGTTATACCAGTCAGGGCTCCTCCATGGCTTTGGCTCCTTACAAGGCCTCCTTGCAGAGTGATCCTTACCTGAAGCAGTGGGCTGCTGTGAGGATCCAGTGTGGGTCCAGGATGCTCCCTCCACAGATGTGTTGTTTGTTGTACTGGATACTGACCTGCCAAGGCCAAGAATCCACAGAGGCCGTCTCCCCGCCCACCACCCGAGGGGCCTTCAGGCTCTTCCCACAGGCTGGGCTCAGCAGGAAGGAGGGAGAAAGCAGGAGTCAGGCTCTTGAGGGATGGGGCTGCCTCTCCTTAGAGCCCAAAGTCTATCCTGAGCAGGTTGTTAGGAACAGGAGCTGGCGGTGAAGGGGATCAGGCCAATTTTGAATGATTCATGGGAGATATTGAGTGTCCTAGACCAGAGGCTTTCCTCCAACCTCCCTCCTTTCTTTTCAGCTTTGGATGTACTTAGGAGTTTATGTTGTGAACATGGTGGGTGTGTCCACTGTGCTGAGAATTTATGACCTTCAAACTAAACAGTGATGCAGAATTATGAAAGTCCTACCCAGGTAGAGTGTCCCCAGGCCACTCCCACTGAGTAACAGTAAACAGACACCCATGGGCTGCTTTGGGAGCCAGCAGTAGGAAGAGAGTTTCAAAAACTGGTTCTTTCCATCCTGAAATCACCTTTCTCCAAGTCTCTTTCCCCTTTCTGAGTGAGTCTCCCAATTTGACATCCTATTCTCTTTCATATCTCCCTGTCCTGGCTTTCAAATTTGACCCTGGAAATCTTATAAAAACTTCCAGTTCCATCTCCCTGCCCTGTTCTCAGCCTCTTCAATCTTCTGGCAGTCACTGCCCCATGGCTTTTAGAGGGGAAAGGCTACCAACCTTTCTGAGCCTGTGCTAGCCAGCGACTTTACCGACACCATTGAATTCCAAGCAAAGCTTTCTACATGTTACCTCACTCATTCAGTCAGAGCACTTTGGTCAGAGCTCTTTGTTCATAGGATAGAGTTTAAACTCCTGACAGCCTCCTGCTCTCCTTACATCAAGTTTCCATTTAGCCAAATCAATCTGCTTGTAGCTCCCTAAAAAGTAATTCTGTTTTTGTTCAAGGAAGCCCCTGTCTATGAGATACTATCTCCTCTTCTGTTTATCTAAATCATTGATTCATTCAGCAAATTTTTACTGGCTGCCAACTGTGTCTCAGAGATACTAAGAAGAGAGTGATGGACAAGACAGGAAGACAGACATGGTCCCTCCCCTCCTGAAGCCCATAGTTCACTCTTCAATATTTAGCTTGGGCACTACCTCCTGGCCACTCATTCCCTGGGAGTTCCCTCTCTTGGAATTTCCATAGCCTGCCCTGGGTGTTGGCCAGCCTTTCATTATTGTCATCCTTCTGTCTTGTCCTCTCAGTGAGACCTAAGGCTCCTCAAGAGAGTGTCTGTGACTTAAGTTTCTTTGTAACTACAGTGCTATTCAACTCAGCACATCAGATAATATGACTGTTTGTTCATTCATTCATTCATTCATTCACTCATTCATTCATTCGTTACCATGTGTTAGTCCCCACACAGTAGCTATTGTTGGGGGGGGAGTGTCACATGATAATGACTAAAAGTCTTAATGTCCAAAAAGGAAGTATGTATACTGCTGAACTTCAAGGGCAGTGATGATGGCCTTTTCTGTCTAGTTTCCAGCCATCCTTCTGGGCTCTGCTCATTCTTCTCTGAAGAGTCTGGTAGAGTGAGCTAGCCACAATTCTTGTTTTTTTTTTTTGTTTTTTTTTTGTTTTTTCCTGATCTCTTCTGTTAGGGCTGGAAGTGGGGTGCTCCTGGGATCCTCTTGGGCAGTTGGACTAAATGGCTTCTTGGGAAAATTAACCTCAGAGAGGTCAAGTGAATTACTCAAGGTCACCCTGGAAGCCTGTAGGTCTGGTGCTCAGGTCTGCTGAACCACTGTGCAGCTCTCTGTTTAGCATGTCAGCTGTGACTTCTACTCAGTCTGATACTTTCCACATGTAGCCTTGTGTCTCTCTCTTTGATCTATTATTAGCTCCTGAGGATAGTGGCCACTTCTTTTACTTTTCTACTTCCAACCAGCACTTGAGAGTGTTAGACACAAGCTCGGTGGCTCTTTACTAAATGGAATGTGGATAATCTAATCTTAGATAACTAAACTGATTATGCCAAAGGAAGTTATATGGGTCCTGAGCAGGAGTGAGAAGGGTAGGGGCCCCGCCCTACCCGTTCCAGTTTTCCTACTCTCTCTCCACTCAGATTGTGGGGCTATGTGTGGATGATAGGAGGAAGTTTCTTAATGTCGACCACTTGAAGGAGCATTGACCTACAAGTCTAAGGCCCAAAGAAGTAAGGTTGGGATAAAAACAGAATGAAACTTGGAGTCTGAGAGATTTAGGAATGAGAGTGAAGGTCTTCTGTCATGTTCATTGCTGGCCCAGGACCCAAACCCTCAGAGATAGGACGTACTCACCAAGGCACTGCAGGGAAACCAGGGCGCCTGAGGGACAGGGTCTAGAAGAGAGACGCAGGGCCTTGTGTTTTCTGCTCCTCCCTTGGCTGGGAGGCAGGAACTCAGGTCTTTCGGCAGCACTGAGTCAAATCCCCTCCCAATCTGGGAAATATGGAATCTGCATGGGGTGGGGGGCGCTGTATAGAAACTACATTACTACTCAGTTTAATTCGATTTAATTTGCTTGAATTCAACACCCCCAGTGAGAAGCATCTACACTGTGCTGGGTCCTGCCTGAGTCAGAGCCCGAGCTGGGCTCTTGGCAGCCTGAGATGGAAGAGAGCAGAGCCTGGGGCAATGTCTGCTGCTCTGCTGCCTGGCCAAGGAGAAGAATGGGATTTCTACGAATTCTAGGCAAATGATTATTCTGCTCCTACACCTGTCCTTTTCAAGATTTGCTCCTTGATAAAAAAGCAGTACTCAGTAACATCCCTGAGTGTTAAGAAGCCAGAACCCTCTCTGAGCCTGTCTGCGGCAGGTGACAGTTTTCATTAAGATGCCGTGCTCTAATTCACTGTAGTGAAGCGTAGGAAGGGACCATTTACAAAGGCCTACAGTCTCTGCTCTGGAGAGCTGGGAGTGTGGAGAGGTCTTACAGTCGTATGGGTGAGTGGCAGGGAAGGACTAAGTGGCCTTTGGATTACTCCCTGTTGGGCTGAATAGAGAACATAAGGCAGCAGAAAAATAAATGGTTTTGCTCTTCAACGGGTGGAAAGGCCACCAAGGTGGCCTTTGTGCTGAACAGCACACTTTGTCCAGCTGTTCATTGTATTCAAAAAAGAGTCAATCCTGGAAATCTCTCACAAATGTGATCCCCCACTCTTGGTATCTAACAATTTGCCTGGCCAGGAGTTCTTGCTGCTGTCTGGTTTACACTGCGCCTGCAGCGTCTGTTCAGGGTAGGCTGGCGGCAGCCCGGAAGGCATCTCCATGTGTGAGCCTTCTGCGCACCAGAGGACGTCCTCTCACTCACCCACTTGAATTTTGCACCTGAAGGTCCTGGCTGTTTGCTGTGATTTCAACAACATGTAGATCTTGGACTGGGCCAATCTTTACAGCTCTGAAGGTGGGTTTGCCACTCATGTCAGGAAAGAGAGAGAGAGAGAGAGAAATGTGAGTTAGGGCAGGAGCTTAGAACAAGATAGTGGGACTAGCCCACATTCAGGAGAGAGGGTGGCAGAGGATGCCTGGTGGGCATGGCAGGGAGGTGGAGGTGGTCTTGGCCAGTGAGGGTGGTGCCTGCTTTGCTGTATGATCAGATATTTCCTTGGCACCCCAGGATTCAACTCTAGGCACAATGCTGTCATGGCCTTGTGTTCTTATGTGGGGAGGCTTAATCCAGAATGCAAAGCTTTGAAGAAATGTTAGGGATGCACTTTCCTAACTCTCAGGTCTGTCCCTATTTCAAGTGTTAAGGGGAACAAGGAGGCAAAGGTGCCCAGGAAGAACCCAGGTTAGTTCCCCCTACCTTGGAGGGAACTGGACTGTGGATATTTGATTCTCTGAGGCATCGAGTCTGAATTTTGTAGTGCAGGTACATTTACAGTCCATTTGGAGATAGGACAGGATAAGATCAATCTTCACATGAGTCCACACAAATATTTCTTTCACTTGGACCACCCTCATTTTTTCTTTTTGCTAATCCATGTTTATCTACTTTCAAACCTTGGGTTTAAGTCTTCCTCCTCCAAGAAGACTTTCCTGATTAATCCCACCTTTCCAATTGTTCCTTTACTCTTTTCCATCTCTTGCATCCTTCCCTATCCAGTCACACTAGTACTAGCTCTGCATGCAGGGCTCAGGCCAACCCATGGCACTGGCTGAATGATAATTCTCACATTTTCAGCTAGGAATCCAGCACTACTTGGTGGCCTACATCTGGGAGGACTAGAGCCTAGCCGTACTCAGTTTTGTATTAAGAGCCCTCAAGACTGAGGTGCTTGTCCTGGCTCTGACACTAGCCTGACAGGTTATACCCCTTCTCTGGGTCTCTCTAAGCCTCACTTTCCCCCTCTGCCAAATGATGGGTGGATCAGATGATCTCTAGAGTCCCTCCCACTTTTAACCAACTAGACTTTTGTGGTGCTGGGGACAAGGAGGACCCCCTATCCAGATGGAAGAAGAAAAGTAGAGAAATCTGAGACCCAGGGGGTACAGTGATAAAAATGGACAGTCCCAGAAAAGTTAACTTCTGTTCACTGATTACATTCTGATGAATACTTCTGACCAGCTTTGATTTTGTAGATGCTCCATAGACAGGTGGTTTGGAGCTCCAAGAGAACAGAGATTACAGGAGCCTATTACCTTACCAGCCCTGAGGGACACACTATTTTCATAATCAAGCCACAGCCTGCTTGCTGGGTACAGCTGATTCTGCACTTGGCTGGGCTGTAGCATGGAGGAGGGGTGGCTGCAGGAGAAGGGGAGAATAGCAGGGGCAGGGCAAGTCTTCCCAGCTGTCTTCGAAAACAAAGATGGTGGGGTATCCTTTCCAGAGGGTGTTGGGAGTTTCACCCCACGAAGGGTAGAGAGCAGTAGAAGCCTGTTCACCAGAAAGCAGAGGGCAAACAGGTCTGATAGATCAGGAATGGCTGCCTGGAGCATTTACCGAAGAGAATCTTGAGGCTGCTTTAGGGATGGATGGCAGAGTTCTGTGATTGATTGATGGTGTCTGCCTAGCATTTATCATTTCTGCCTAGTCTCTGAGTGCAGTTTCTTGGATTCATGAAGCTTGGGGCCTGCCAGGAAGAGATTGTCCCACCCTGCATCTGAATACATGGTATTTTTCCCATCCTTTCCAGTTAGGCTCAACTGTCCCTCCTTCTCCTTTTATACATGAAACCTTGCAGGAAGAGAGAATGACCCAACGTAGTAACAGAAATGCTTCTAGAACTCCTGATGTTCAGGAATTACAGGTCTTGGGTACAAATTCCAGCCCTTTCCCTCCCAGCTGCTACCCAAGGAAATTACTTACTTTCTCCAAACTTATTTCTAAAATAATTACTTTTTTATTTTTGCCAAGATCAAATAAATATAAATATATAATACTAGTTACCCTTATTATAATTATATTCTTCTTCATCATTGAAGATCTGGAAGTGCTTTTGAATTTGTTGAGAGAGCTGAGATTGCAGATGGAACCCCAAGGAAATCAGGTTTGTTTAAACCAAATTTTCACCAACAAGACTTTTGTCTTCTGGGGCTGGGATGCATCACGTAAAGATAAGCAGGAGTGGGGAGGAAAGGAAGGAGAGGATTGCAAAGGGGTGGAACTCATGTGTGTGTATGTGTGCATGAGGGGGTGGGGCACACATTCTCTCATTGGCACTGCATATTTACCTTATGGAGCTGACTTTACTTTCCTAGTTAACTATTGAGTAAACCAAGGTTTTAGAGATTTAACTACTTGTAAGTAAAAGTGCTGGGATTAAAGCAATTTTTACTGGTACCCACACCTATATTTTTAGGAAAGAAGGAGACAAAGAAGAAGGAAATGGGGAAGAAGGGCAAAAGAGGAAGGAATACTGTGAAGGAGAGAGGTCCTAGGGGTGAGGTAACAGCCTCCGGAGGCTTGGGCTGGGTACCTGTCGAAGCCCATCTGCCCACAGGCTGTCTGGGCCAGAGCTTCTGTGAAGTTGTTGAAACAGACAGAGGCCCAGCTCCTTGTGCCTGGGTCCAGCACCTGAAGGGTGGATCGGTCTCTGGAGAGGCGGACTGGAAGGGGAGGAAGATGAGTCAGCTGCAGGGGCCTATCTGGCCCATTTCCCTCAGAATTCCTCATGAGACCAGCCAAGTTCTCCATACTCAGAACTGGAGATCATCACAGAACATCAACCCTTTCGACCTCAATGGAGGCTCCTCCATTTGGCTTTGCTTGAGCCTTGTATTGACAGAAGCTAGGGTGATCAAATGTTTTGGGGTCAGCCTTCATTTTGACCTGTTGCTCTGACATAATTATTAATAGTTCCTCCTTTTGTTCTCATGGCCCCTACACATGGTTCACACAGCTTTCAAGGCCTGAGGAAACTTCTCAATGAGGAGCCTGCCCCTTTTCCATGTCAGGGTAGATGGGAGATGTTGAGTGAGGAGTACCCTTAGGCATCTGATTTTTTTAAAAAAGCAAATATGCAAGAAGTCACATAGTGCTTCTCCTCAGAAACCCCCAACACCCATAGCCTAGGCTATCTATTTTTTTTTTCAGAGCCCAGATGCTAGGTGGATCAAGTGGGGCTAGCCCAGTCCAAGAAAGAACATGGGTTTTGATGTTTAAACATCTCATATTTCTTTGAAGGACCTAGCTCAGTCTTGTTACATAGCATGTTACAGTAAATGCTTATCTAATGAATAGAAAGAACCAATAACTAATTAGTGGCCTTCCTGTATTTTCTGGTCTTCTTGACATAACAGACAGGAGGGAACTTCTGAAGGTCATCTAATCCACGTCTCTGCCTCAGTTTCACCAGGTACAGCAGAAATGAGGCACACTCAGTTACAGTTTCCAATTTCCTTCGGTCCACATTTGTTCACCAGATATTTGCTGAGTGTTTGCTATACACTAAGTACTGGGATTTAGTAGGCTAGATATGATTTTATTGTCAAGAACCTTACATTAGGGATGGAAACTGACAGTCAGGTGGAAGGTGTTATGCAGTGGAACAATGAAACCTGAGCTGACTTCCTACTGAGCCCACTTACCTGGTCCCTTAGCCCCTGGATTTACCTGCCACTGGAGGCCCATTGTCAGGGAAGCTCTTGACACAGTGCTGCTCATCTTCCCCTGAGGCGCAGTCCTGCTGGCCATCACACACCTGTCTCCTGGGGATGAAGTGGAGGGGCTGCCCACAGAGGAAGTAGTCCTTATCCAGGATCACCTTGACTGGAAGGCAAGGGCAGGGAGGAGCATAGAAGACTGAGGATCAAGTCCAGGGGCAGAAGAGGCTGTGTTTTCCTGAAGATATGCTGTGCTTGGAGACAGGTAGATACTGGTCTGGGCCCAGTTCTGCCATGTAGTGGCTGGTATACTTGGTCCTGAGCCAAAGTTTTCTTATCTATAAACTCAAGATAATAAAGTCTGTCTTGTTCCTAAAGGTAGCTGAGGAATTAAGAAAGATGTGTGTGGGAGCCCTTTGGTAATGGCCCCCCACCCCAGCCTCTGACTGTCAGGTGCTGGCATAGTGCCTTTGGTAGTGGAGGAGACACACTGGGTCTGGAGTCTGAAGACCTGAGTGCTGGCTTTGCCACCTACTGCGTGACTTTAGACCAATCCCTTATCCTTTCTGGGGCTCAGTTTCCTCATCTGTACAGTGAGGTGATAACACCACCTCACAGGGTTACCAAGAACATTTGGTGAGCCGGTGGTTGTGAAAGTGGCTAATAACTATCTAGTCCAGTTCTAGGATTAGGAGTTTTTATGTGGAGTTGAAAGACTCATTGGGAGGCTGGTGTTTTGTTTTGTCTTCTGCCTGCTGCCTTCAAATTCTGTTGTTCCTCTGCTCTCTTGGGTGATGGGAATGAGTCTAGTGTTTATAATTCCTCAGGGAACACAGCTTTCAACACTGTGCTAATCCCTCCTGGCAAGAAGTGCTCTTCCTGCCTCCCTGAACTCTCCCTGGCCTGAAGCAATAGCTCTGATTGATGCACAGCGCCCCACCGCCCCACCCCCACTTGTCGCTGCTAAGAGCTTTCTGTGATCCTCACGTAATCCTGACCACAACTTGGGAAGGCATGTGCTGTTACTAACCTGCATTACAAATCAGGAAGCCAAGGTTAGTTAGGGTTTATTTCCTAACGCCACACAGCACTTATGTGGTAGAACCAGGATTTCAGTTAGGGTCTGTCTAGCTCCAAAGCTCTTTGCTGTCTCTCCAGTCTTCCCTGAGGGATCTCAGGATGTTACCTGCTGGCCCTGATTCTCCTGCTTTGAGTGAAGCAAGGGAGAAGGAGCAGGTCAAATATTTCCTAGACCTCCAGATTTAAGTTCATGGTCAGCAGCCTCGGTAAGGCAGAATCACTCTAGCCTCCTGGGACAAAGCCAGGACACTGTGCTACCAGTTGAGACCCTAGAAGCCAACAGTTGAGGGAGCCTCACCCAGGCTGGGAGCTCAGGTTACCCAGTCTGGTTCTCCAACCCAGAGGGGCCCAGGACATGGAAACCGCACTGGGAGAGCCCAACTGGGAGAGCCAAACTCAAAATTATGCACTAGACCTGCCCTGGCTTCCTATGGGTAAATTTGGGTCTTCTTTGTTCTCCACTGTGGTGGGGCACACACTCAGAAAGCAAGCTCGTTTTAATATTAGTCTGAACAAAAGAGGCTTAGGATGGCAAGTCTGCTACTGCTTCTGTAAACACACTACCACTTTGGTCAACTGTACCAGCCATGGTCAAGAAGAAATGATCTAGGGTTCTGTGCATCTCATACCCTGCAGGGCTTTCATGGATCAGGTGGTGTTTGTGCTGTGGATCTGCATTTCGGCCACCACAGGTGGAGATGGACCTGCTGAACTGGGGGCCTGGGGGCCTGTCTCAGCTGTCCCTAGCTGCCATGCCTCCTTTCTGAGCCTAGGTGCTCAAGTGGAGAATGAGGGGCTGGACCAGATGATCTCTGAGTGTCCTCAGTGAGGTGATGGCTAAGGCTGGCAGAACTACCACCACAGTTACAAGTGCAGGCTCCTGAAAAGCCCGTCCTGGCCAGTTAGCAAGTCTGTGACACCAGTTACATCTCTGCACACTTCATGATGGCCTACACTTCTGCACAACCTGGTTTTTATCTAGGTACTTTACACACATGATCTCATTGATCCTCCGATGCCCCTCTGAAGGAGGCAGGACACTTTATAGGTGAGAAGATTGAGGTTAAGAGAGGTTGAGGAACTTACTCAAGGTTAAGCAGTAAGTAGTCAATGACAGTGCCAGGATCCCTGTCCCAGGTACTTCCTAGTCTGATCCCTTCTTCCTTACTCCCTGTGTGAAGCTGTGGGCAAAAGCCCGCTACGACTATGGGGCAGATGAAGGCAAGGACTTAATCACAGGATGCGGGCACTGAAAGGGAGGGACTATGGGAATCCCTGCTCATTCACTTCACCTTTTTTCTGTCACAGAGTGGGCTCAAGATCACACAGGATCTCAGGCACTGACCATGATGAAAACAGAGCTAAAGGTGGTAGGGGGTGCTATCTGCCTGGGTGGTCCCTGATGCCTCCTCTCTTTTTTATCCCCTCTTCATGAACAGAAATGCTCCCTGCTCCTCCAGCCAGTACAACTGCTCAGATCCACTCAACTCCCAGTGTGTACACATGGGACAGAGGAGGCAGGGGGCATGGCTGCCCCTGCAAATGACCTGTGTGGGTTCATAACATGTACAGCTGTGCTCTCTCTATAGAAGAAATCATTTGGTATAGAACCCATCTGGGATGGATGGGGGCTGAGTTCATCTTCTCCTTTCTTAGTGGAAGCTCCTTTCAAAGCAGGGGATGTATATATGTGGATACAAAGCACTATGCAGAACACGAGCCTATGACTCTGATGTGGGGGAAGGATGGAAGGTGATGGTGTCACTCTGAATGAGGGGAGGGGAGGGGTGAGGGGGAGCTGCCAGTTACTGTGGGGTGAAGGTGGAGGCGGGGGCATTAATGAAGGTGTGAAGGCTGCCACTTACTGAGGACAGCCACGATGACAATGATTGCCAGGCTCAGCAGTGCTGCGATGATGGGGATCCCCACTTTTTTGAAGGTCTCCAGGGAAGTGCGGGGTTTGCGCCGAGGGGTGACATCTGTGAAGTAGAGGGGAAGAGCTTGGGGAGAGCACTTGGAGCCCTCCCCTGCCAAGGCCCATAGTCTTCCCGCCCTCTGTTCCCTGGTGCTGAGCTGCAAAAATGCTTTGGGGAGAGTTTGGTTAGCACTGGAGGGCTTACTCCTTCAGCATAGGCTTAGCTTCCTCAGCACATGGTCACCAACCTCCTTGTACTACCCAGGCTTTTCCATTTCACAAGGGCCCTTCAAATGAGCCTCCAGCCCATGGCGTTCTTTTCCTTGTCTTATCTTACTGTGTTCTAGGATATTTCACCCAGTCCAGTCTGACTTGCTTCTGCCCTGGAGAGGCATGGCCCATTCATTTTACTATCATTTATCCCCCTCCCTTAGTTATCTGTTGATTTAACTATAAGCTCAGGAGGGAAAAGCCTCTATCACAGTATGTGTTTAGTAGAGACTTAATAAGTACCTGTGAATGAATGCATCTATAACTCAATTAAGAAACCAGCAAGTCTCTAGAATGATACCTGTTTTTAAGGAGATTATAATTTTGGGGGAGAAGCAAACAGAGACGCAGCTGACAGTACCACTCTGGACACATCAAAGCACTTAAATGGGCCTCTGCAGGTGAAGAGAGGAGAGGGAGGAGCTGGACCAACTGACAAAGACCTGGGTGTAGGGACTGTGAGTTCCTGGTGGGCCTGGGATGTGAGGTGGTGGCAGCATGTTATGAAGGCAGGACTGGCAAAGTCAGTTGGTAGAGAGTCTTGAATACAATTCTAGTGGCTTGGATTTTATCTTGAAGGCAGTGAGGAGCCCTGGGAAGCTATGAGCAGCAGAGATACATGATCATGTTAGTATTTAGCAAGATGCACCTTTCATCAGCCAGGAGATGGATTGAAACAAGAGTCTGGAACTCAGGAGACCAGGCAGGAGCCTATTGATACTTAAAGCAGAGGTGATACTAACTTATGTTTCTTTTCACATTGTTATCCACAGAGATGGTAAGCTCAGGAAGTATCAGAGAAAGATAGGTTCTCCTGTGTCCCCTCTTCTTGCAGGTGATAAGCTGGGGAGGTTCCATGGGGACTTTTCCAGGGAGAACTAAGGCAGGAGTCACAGGAAGACTGAGAATCCCTAGAAAGCAGTAGGTAGGCTCTCTTCCTGGTCACTTCCACATGGCTTGCTCCCTCACTTTTCAAATTGTTCTCCAAATGTCACTTCTCCATGAGGTCTTCCTTGACTTCCCTATTTAAAAGGCAGTCTTCCAAAATTTCCTATCCTTCTTTCCTGCTTTTTTTCTTTCCCCCAAAACATATCTACTCCAATGTACTCTATATTTTACCTGTTTTGTGTCTTTTGTGTATCTTCTCATCCCTGCCTGACATGAAGGCTCCACGAAGACAGGGATTGTTGTCTGTTCTGCTCACTGCCAAGTCCCTGGTGTCCAGAACAGTGCCTGGTTTGCAGTAGGCACTCAACAAATATTTGTTAATATTTAGATATTATATAATATACATATAATATTTAGATATATAATATATGTACAACAAATATTTGTTGAGTGGGTAAAGGAATTGCTCTTTGCCTATTCTTTTAAGCACATCCCTTCTATCTTCATTACAGGGCTGATTTTATTCTGCCTTTAATTATTATGTCTAGTTATGTCTGCCTCTATCGCTCTCCTCAGCTCTTCAAAATCAGGGAATGGGACCCTTCCAGAGCCTGGAGCACAGTAAGTACTGATATTATTGAACCTGTTGATAGGGAAAGCGTAGGAAATTTTGTGTTTCCTCCAAAGGGAGAATTTTTAAACCTCAGACACGGAGCGTAGGCCCTGAGGATGTGGGCTGGCATTACCTGTTGTTATCAAAACCTGGCATATATAGGTTATCAATAATGTTAGGAGATGTTGCTTTTAAAGTTCTATCAGTCAGTGTTCAAAACTGCCCTCTTTCCTGTGGTCATGGACATGGTGACATTTTATTCATTCATTCATGCATGATTTGTTTATTAAGCACCTGCCTCTGGGGACTTGAGGTTGTCCCATTTTCTCAAAGATGAATGATCTTTTGGGAGCCCCTTGATGAGTTCCCATGTCCAGGGCCTAATGTCTCTGCCTCTCTGATGTTCTCAGGGAGTACCTCATTATGAAGGGAAGGGATTGCTTGGTATATTGTCTCACACTCGGTTTAAGTTAATGAACCTTCTGTACTATGCATAGCCTTCCTGCCTGCCACTGTTCCTTCCTGTAGCCAGTCCTGCCCAATGCTGCCAGACTTTCATTCCCTTCACTTCCCTGCTCAAGAAACTTCAAGGGTCCCCATGACCTCTATATCTGGACCACCTCTATTCAGGACTTTCAAAGCCAGTGGAATTTAGCCCAACTCTCCTAGCTAAGGGGGCTTCCCGCTGCTAGTCCTTGCCAACCACAGTTCTACGTAGACAGGTTTACTTTCTTGTTTTTGTGTAGCCTGTATTCATTCTTACCTTTGAGTCTTTGCTCCTGTTCTTCCCTCCACCACTGAGTCCCTCATCCCTTCCTTCTGTTTTCTGACAGTTTATACCTGTAGGGCTTTTTCAAAGTCTGTCTGACCCTTGACACTATCTCTGATCACTCAGCACTGATCTCCCTCTTCCCAGCAGCCTTCACTATGGGCACTGGTAGCAAATTTAACTTGTTTTCTGGGTTGGTAGTTCTCAGGCTCACTCAGGTTGGGGAGCACTAGGACATCTGGTTTGCTTTACGGAAACTTTGGCCTATTGATATCTGAAATTCCAAAGTATAAAACTTGCTGAAGATTACATCATTTGTGATTAATTATTAACTTGTAGCCCTGAAATAAGCTGTCAAAGTAAGAGAGATTGGTCATTTCCTTATTGATCATACTAGTTTGTTCTGCTCAATCATTTTACTGATGCAGCAGGCTATCAGGAGTAGGTATCGGTGGTTTAAGAAAATTAAATGGGAGGAGAAAAAATCCTTAAATTTGGGAATACTTTTTCTATTCACTTATTTTTTTCCTGTAAGTCAGGCAAATGCCGCTATTTTCTATTCTACCAGTGAAAACACTTTTGTCCAGTTTTTCTTGGTAGCATGGTCAGATGTAAATTCCCCAGGGATAAGGACTTTGGCTGTCTTATTTACAATTGTGTCCCCGAGCCCAGCCCGGGGCCTGGCACATGGCAGGCTCTCACAGTGCTGCTGAATGAATGTGAGAATGAGTACTTGAATGAGTGAATTGAAGAATCACTGCTCTTGGGGTTTTAGATTTGTTGGTCCTTTCTTCCCAGAAACCATGCCTCCTAGTTCTAGAATGAATCCTGGATCTTATAGTTGTTTAATAGTGCTGTTACATGGTGGGTGGGTGGGTGGATGGATGTCTCCTACAGCATTTAACACTTGGAGGTAGTAGTGAGGGCCATGCAAGAAGGGTTATTATCTATGTGATAACTGAGCTTACCAAGGCTGTTCAGGGGTTGATCACTGCCAGGATCCTGTAATTGAATGAAAAACAGTCAGTGAATTGAAGGAGAAACCTTTCAGTTTGGGGCTAACAGGCCAGGGGAGGTTCTTGGTTCTTTGTCTGCATTGTCTTCTCCCTGCTGAGTCTAAGTTGGAGGATCTCTGTGATATCCAAACAATTGGTTCAAAATATAAAATTCAGTTATATGTCTATATGTCCTGGTACAACTAGTTTACTAATTGTAGCAAATAGTTAGCAGTTGATGAAATGACCAGTTGCTGGCTTGTTGCATGTATTGCTGAATTTCTTAAGATGATTCTGCTTTACTGTCTGTTTTGTCAATCACTTGTCCACTTTTTTTAAATCTTCACTTAAGGATATGTTTTTATTGATTTTACAAAGAGAAGAATGGAGAGAGAGAGAGAGAGAGAGAGAGAGAGAGAGAGAGAGAGAGAGAGAGAGAGAGATATGGAGGGAAGGAGAGAGAGAGACATTGATTGGTTGCCTCCTATACATGCCCTGACTGGGGATCAAACCTGCAACCTTTTGGTGTATGGGACAACACTACAAACAATTGAGCCATCTGGCCTGGGCCATTTGTCTTCTTTACAGAAGTAGTTCTGTAAACACTTGAATAGTACTCCACAAAAGGGTTACTCCAGTGGCCAATTAGTACCTAAAGATGCTCAATATCATTACTCGTTAGGCAAACACAAGTTCAAACCACAATGAAATATCTCTATGTAGACACGAGAATGGCTAAGATTAAAAAGGCTGACAACACTGTCGATGAGGATGTGGAGCAACTGGAATTCTCATGCATTGTTGGTGGGAGTGTAAATTGGTTTGGAAGTGCTTTGGGAAATAGTTTGTCTGAATCTACTAAAGCTAAACACATGACTATTCTATGATTCCATGACCCAGTAATTATAGCCAAGAGAAACAAGTGCATATATCTAGCAAAAAACCTGTATATGAGTGCTTCTAGTAGCTTTATTCATAATAGCTAAAAATTGGAAAACCCCAAGACATCAATCACTGGTATATTCATATAATGGAATATAATTCAGCAATGGGCAAGAACTAATGCTAAATGCAACGACACATGGATGAATCTCAGACATAATAATGAAGGAAAGAGACTAGAAACAAAAGAGCATTGTCTGTATGATTTCATTTGTATAAAGTTTAAATGCTAAAGTTAAACTATGGTGATAGAATTCAGAATAGTGGTCACCACTGGGGAGGTAAGGAAGATTATTGAAAGGAACATAATGAAGCCTTCTGTAGTGTTGGAAAACTTCCATTTCATGGCCTAAGTCTTGGCTACGTGGGGTATATGTATAAAAAAATCATTGAGTGGTATACTTCAGATCTGAATACTTTACTGAATATATATTACACCTAATAAAACAAACAGGCAGACAAACGTATGAAACCACCAGAGCACTAAGGCATTTCTGTGAGTGCAGTCTTAAGCCACCAGTGAAACCCATATACAAATACGTACAAGGCTTTGTGCTTCCATTTAGTCACACCACTTCCAGTGCACTCAGCACACACCCAGCCACACAGGGACACACATGGGAAGGGGCCACACACAAAGGCTCATCTACAGGGTACCTGCACACCTTTCTGCAAAGCAAAGGGTAAGGGAGAGGGTGCTGCCAATATTCATGCTTTCTGATAACACTGCCCTTGCTCTTGTGCCTTCCAAAAACTCTCTTCTCTTTCTTCCCTTTCCCAGTCTGGCACAGGACCTGGAATCCCCAGGCTACGAACAGCAGGTCTGCCAAGCTCTAGGTCTCCACCCAGGGACTCGCCAGCTGTTGTGTTGAGGATCTGACTGTGCTCACTCACGGTGGGTGGAGAAACCACAGGACCCTAGACATTTCTGGCTGGGGATTTTTTCAGTCTCATTTGAGAGGGAGCACGTGTCTAGAGATATGGCGGGTGAGGTCCCCAGGTGGTACCTGCTCCCATGGCTGAGCATGGCAGACACAGTCATTGGGAGAAGGAGGTCTTTCTTCCAAAACTCTGTAGTCTGCTGAAGGGACATGCCTGGCATTGTCTTTTGGTGACACTAGGACATGGGCAGCTGGGAGATGTAGCAGTCACAGCCAGGCTCTCAAGTCCGCAGGGCCTGAGTTGTAATACAGGCTCTGCTTCTTATTAACTGTGAGCCTTTGGGTAAGATAATTAACCTCTCTGAGATTTAGGTTGACCTTCCATAAAGTGGGGAAAATATACCTACTTCTGAGTGCTACTGTGTGGATGGACAGTGCCTGGCTCACACACTGAGTTCCCACCCTGTGCCCTTCCTTCCTGTGCTCCCACAGGATTTGGTATCGACTTTATTACATCACTCTGCCCTTGGGTCCATTTGTTAGTGCCCTTGTGCCCTCAGTGTTTTGCATTGGGCTTGTACCTGGTAAAGACTGGATGAATGACTGCTACATGGAACTGAACTCTGGCCTCTGCACTGTAGTTCATTTCCAGCCATTTTCCTCCACCATCACCAGGGCCTGGATGGGGGTCAATTTCCAGAATAGTGATAATAATGAATTGGGCCACTCTGCCTTGCTATGGCTACAGAGTCTGGTGATAATAAAACCAGCAGTAATCTATACACAACTGGCACATAACAGCTTACAAAGTCCTTTGTCTAAGTCAAATTTAAGGGTTAATAGGATTGATCCCAATTGTCTGATAACCAGTATGTGTAGCATTAAATAATTAAATATCCTTTAAAAATTCTCACCCGAGGATATATTTATTGATTTGAGAGAGAGAGAGAGAGAGAAGCATCAATCAATCACCTCCTGTGAGTGTCCCAACCGGGATCGAACCCACAACCTTAGGTATGTGACCTGACCTGGGATTGAACCTGTATGTTTTGGTGTATGGGACAACATTCCAACCAACTGAGCCACCCAGTCAGGGAAATATTTAAGTGTTAAATTAAACAAATATGTGTTGAGTGTCTGTGTTGTATCAGGCATTGCTCTCAGGGTTGTGGATTCAGACCAATGAGAAATGATTGCAGCAGGTTGAGAGAAGTACCCATACTAGATAGGTGAGGCGCTGTCCTAACCTCGGGTAAGGCAGGGGTTGAGGGTGAAGGGGAGTGGTAAGGGGAGGACAAGTCATACACAGATAAACAAGAAAAGATCAGAGAGTGATGGGTGCTATGCTGAGAGGAAAGCAGGTCATAGGAGACAGTGGCTGGATGGATAGTTAACATGGGAGGTATAGGGGAGGGGTTAGGATGGTTAGGGAGGGCCTCTGGGCTGAGGCCTGAATGACTTGAAGTAGCCAGGCAGGCAGGGAGGCAGCAGCAAGCTTGGTGTTGGAGGAACAGAATAGAGATCCATGTGGCTGGATACAGAGAGGATGAGAGGAGCGGGGGAAAGAGACTGGTGGTGGAAAGATTCAGCATGTGGATAGATGAAGGCAATAGTCTTTGCTAGTAGATTGGACGCTCTTGGGTTTTTAGTGAGCAGGTAACAGGTTATTTGCTGGGATGTGAAAGGCTACAAGAGGGGCTGGTTGGAGGGGGTATCATGAACATCCGTTTAGTGGCCCTTCCTCTGTCAACTCATTCTTTTTCCCTGAGTCTTCCTGCATATACAAGGCCTGCATTAGTTGAAGTAGGTAGGGCAAGTCCCCTTTGTTTACTATTAATTCAGCAAATATTGACTGTATGCTTTTGCTGTACCTGGAATGTGCTAGAAGCTGAGACACAGAGGGAACAACAGATGCTTACAATCTGAATTTTCTGGGGCCTTGAATTCCTTATACTTGAACTGAAGTGACTTCAGTACTTCTTTGATTAATATGTTTTCAACTGCTCTCCACTGAATAGTGGTTATACAGAAAAATTTTATACCTTTTTGGAAACAAAGGAGAAAGAGAATATAATAAACTAAACCAAAACTGCAGGCTAGAATTAGAGGGACTGTGGCTGTCTTGGTAATTACCCCATCCCTGGGGTCTCCTACAAGGCTCGGCACATAGTGGGCATTTAATAAATATTTGTTGAATGAGAGAATTAAGGAAAATATCTCAGTTTCACGACTCAGCCCCAGGCCAGCCTGGAAGACACTGACTGTGGTATATTCAACCAGTGGAATATTATGCTGCAGTCAAAACAAACAGAGTATGGTGCCACAAAATAATGTAGATGGTGCTAGCAATTCAATCTTGGAGGATAAAGTAAGTCCCAGAAGACAACATAGAACACAGAATCTTTTCCATAAAAAAGCAAGGAAATGATGAACATGGGGTTCGGAGTGGTGCTGACTTTGTGAGGGTTTTCTACCGCACTCCCTGGCCTATCACAGATGCACAGTCAAGACTTGTCAAGATTTGCAAACGAAAGAAACTTGCTCGCCTACCTCAGCAGAAGGATCTCATGATTAGATGTAGGTTATTGTTAAGTCCTAGCTTTTGTTTTGTGTGGTGGATTTATGGAGGCTTATTACGTTGTTAAAACCATCTGACTAGCTGGTGAGTTACAAGAGGGTCCTGCATGAACCAATAGTGAAAAATCAGGGATTATGACCCTTTAGTACTGTGCACCTGCTGGTCAAAGAGAAGATAAAAAAGCAGCTGCCTGCCTACGCTGAAGATTGAAGGAGTCCAACTGCTTCTCCTGCTGCCTGACTTCTTCCATTCAGTGGCCCACTCTTTAGCTTTTCTTGAAGTCTCTCTGGCAAACATTTCTGACACAGAGAGCAGAGATGATGGGTTGCTAAATTTCTGGGAAGGGGAGTTGCTGGAGGTCACAGGTATTGGGGGTGAAGGGCAGGGAAGTGTGGGTACATTTAATCCCAGCTTGATTCAGCCCCTGGCCACAGTAGCCAGGCCCAGCACAGATGGTGGGAAGGCATCAGGCTTTTCCTTTGTGTTGGGGCTGCTGGCTGGGTCAGGCCTGTCTGCTCTGTTGATTCAGTCTGGGCAGAGCCCTGACTCATGCGTGGATCCAGCCCAACCAGGGTTCCATTTGGAGCACTTCTGGGAATGAAGCTCCTGCTGCCTGGAATACTGAGGGGCAGGAATGCCTGGACCCCCAGGGTCCAGGAAGGCCCAAGTTGGAGGAGGTAGGCAGGAGGGCAGGGAGGTGGAGGTGGGCATGTGGGAGGATGCCTGGGAAGCACCTCCCAATGGCCTGATTAGCTCAGAGTCATCTTTCCCGGCCTCTCAGTATTCTTCTGGTGGCTGAACATTAATCCAAGACCCAAATGTGGAGGCAGAACAATTAATTACTGCAGCTGGGTATTGTTATATGGTTTACAGTATATGTCATAAATGCTATTACAGTTAATTCTCAGAACCACGCTGAGAAATTATCTCCAATTTACAGGACAGAAGACCACTGTGGCCTCAGAGCAAGTAAGTAATGAACCCAGCTCTTGGCGCCAGGCTTTTGGGCCCAGTGGACAGTTGCTTTCATTACTCCACAGCTTCAGGACCCCACTTGGGTAAGTGTCGCTAGCTGGTGCTGCGCTTTTGATTCTTTTCTCTCCAGCAAAGAAACCTAGTTGCATGTAAACAGCATCCATCAGCATGCAGAGATTACACCAGTGTCTTCTCAGCCCTCCCTCAGTCTGAAGGCAAACCCACCTCTGCTTGGTTTCTGGCTCTGCCAAGTCGTTCCTGAACAGGGGTAAGAAGACCACTCTCCCAGAGTGTATGGGGAAAGGGCCTACTGCAGTGCTTGGTACCGAGGAGGGTCTTTATTGATTGATACCAGCGCCCCTTCTTTCTCCTCTTCCATTAGTTTGCACCTTTCTCACCTGCTTCTCTTTCCTTTTGTTACCAATTACCCAGAGGCCCTAGTGTTTTAGATCCCAGAGAAACTCCTGGTCGGGCTTAGCTCAGCTGCCACCTTCCAACTCAGGGATGATGAGTTGAAACACGTGGGGTGAGGGAGTAGGGGAACTTCTTATTTTTGAATGGAGGTGAGGATTAAGTGTGCTGTAGACCCATCCTGGGGAGTGTGATTTCTCATCTTGCCTTGTCTTCTGACTTGCTGTGTGGCCTTGGCATCCCCTTCAACCTCTCTGAACCTGAAGATCCCCTAGGGTAATGGGGAACTCTCTTTCAGGGTTTGTGAAGCAGATAAAAAGGTTAAAAAACACAAGGTGAAATGGGGTGCTCTACTGGGGTAATAATGTAATGAAGAAGAGATGGCAGCTCACAGAGGCCAAAGGAACAGAGAGCCTGGTCTGCTGCTGTTTGCTGTTCTGGCCAAGCAGCCCAAGCAGCCTGTCCCCAGGGCCTTATTTCTCTCTTCCTCCCTGCAATGCTGCTACTGCATTTCCTTGTTCTGGAAGGAACCTGGTAGCGGGTAGAGTTGGGGTGGTTGAGGTGTAGGAGAAGGGCGAAAAGCAGGGGTACATAAAAGGAGCTTTCTGAGCCTGGTTCAGTCTGTGGCAGATTCAGGCTCCCGTGGGAGCTAAAGCCCTAGCTTCCCAAGGTCTCCCAGGGAAAACCTAGAGCCAGGGATGCTGTTGTTTCTAGGTGATGAAATAAACAGGCCCTTTGTGGCTCTGGCAGGTGGTTGCTAGGTTGCTGAAGCCAGTGACACAACTGAGGGGAAACCCAGGGGAGAGAGGGGCTGGGGAAAGTTCTGGGTGAGGCAGGAGACCAGAGGCTGCTCCTAGTCAGCTTGCGGAGTACAGCTTGGCCACTGGTCACCTCTGGCTCAGGTGTTCAGGGGCTGTTCTGAGGGGGCCTAACACTGCTCTCTGATCCCTGAACCTGCATCCTACCCTCAACCTGACAGCAGGCAGCTGTGTCCTTTCCACCTGCGGCTGGGATAGGGCAGTTTGATACTTTTGCCAGGCTGGAGCAATAACCTTTCTCTTGGGTGCTTCAGCCATGACAGGTAAGGTGAGGAGAGGGGACATGAGGACTGGGTGATCATGAGTCAGGAGAGGAGGGTGTGAGTTTCCTGAGGTGAGCCTGGTTGTGATGCAGCAGCCCTTATCCTAGATTCCAGGTAGCCTCTGAACTGTTCCCTGTCTCTAGACAGAGCGCCCCATCCTGCCCGTGCCAAGTCCGGGTGGGCATCCAGGTTCTCCCGTGCAGCACCAAGGATTCATCTCAGTCCCTCTGCCTGATGTTTGGGTGTCCTACAGCAGCACATTTTCCTTAAGGACTAACCTCAGACTCAGCTGCTATGTTAGAAATCATTGTGCCTTGTTCTAAGCCACATAGGTGCTGACCTTGGCAATTTGCACTGACTACCTTCGTCCCCATCCCAGCACATAATAGCTCAGGGTAGGGCCTTGGGCAGACTCAGGTAGTCCACTATTATCCCAATGCCAACCTGCTGCCCAGCTGCCTTCATTTACGAATCAGCATTTGTGTTTCAGCATGGCTCTTAACTCTAGGTAGGGCCAGGAGAGAGGGAAGAAAATGAAACACAGGCACAGAGCCACTATTCTATCTGTCACCAAGTCGCATGTCAAAACAGTGAGGTGGGCAGGAGTGAGGTACATGCCTGCTGGGTTGAGTTGAACTGGGAGACCTGGTTCCTCAGTGGAGGGCCCTTGACACCAGGAGGTGCTGCTGTTAGCTGTAGCTCTCATAAGTCCCTCCCAGGTCCTTCTCTTGGTCCCAGGGAGGCAGCGCATTCTCTTCAGCCAGTCTGAGTTTCCAACAATTCTACTTCGCTCAGCTCCTTTCTGTCCCAGGGTGGTAGTTCCATCTACCTTCCCTTCCCGGGAGAACCAGTTGGGAATGAAGAAGCTCCACCTTTGCACACCTGAGGGCAATGCCTGGGCAGTGGCTGAAGAGAACACTTGAGAGCCATCAGGAGTCAGGACACTGAGACTGACAGGGACTCTCAGAGGTTTGTGTTTAGGAAGGGCTGTTAGATCTTAAAGGTTGGAGGGTTCTCTAAGCATTGCAATTTACCTGAATGAAGAAGCTACCATCCATGATATTTATGAAAGAATCAATATCTGATATTTATGAAAGAATCTCAACAGTTTATACGGCCTTGGAAAAATCATATCCCTTTTACTTGTCCTTTGAACTGTAAGGAGGAGGGGAGTGGTAGGAGGGCAGAGGGGCTTTGGTTTTATAAAGACTCACTCTACTTTTTACCTGCTGAGCAACCTTGGGCCAGTCAGTTACCACCTCCTGGACCCAGTTTCTTCCCTTGGAAGTAGGTATGATAGAACTATGATAACACTGGAGAGTGGGAAAACTTCCATTGGGTACTGCACCTGCTAGTTACAATGTGCTTTTTCAAGCCCGCAAGAACCCTCTTTAGTCCTCTCATGTTTTTACAGACTTGCTCATGGCCCCCCTTGGTTGGTCTTTGGGGTCAGAGTGGACTCAGCTGCTCCTGAGCTCTGAGTCAGAAGCACTGACCTCAGTCCTGCTGTGCCCCATACCAGCTATGTGCTCCTGGGCAAGTTACTTAGTTTTTCTGAGTCTCAGTTTCCTCATCTGTAAAATGGGGAGAATACAGTCTGCTTCACAGGGTTGTTGGTGAGGATTAGCTGAGATGATGCATGTGGTACACCTGGCTCAATGCCTGACACATAGAGGGGTTTAGGGTGTGAAAATAGCCCCCTGATGGGCAGTTACTCTCGAGGCGTGGGGAGTGAAACTCCACACAGCGTTGCAGGAGGGTGTGCCTGTGTGTCTGTGCAGGGCAAGACTGAGCATTCCCCCTCGTTCTGGCTGCTCCCAGAGCATCAGCCTCTGGGAGACACTTGGACAGCCGCAGTGGAGCTGCCATCTCCTCGTCAAGGTCTGTGGTAACTCCAGGTCCCTCCTGTGAACTGAATGCTGATCTTCCAAATAGTGCTTCATGGTGTTTCTGTGACTTCCCTGCATCTATCACTTTGCAGTTGCATAACCCGAAGCTCCTTTACCACTTTCTTGCCACTGGGATACTCTGTGTGTGCTTCATGACGGTTTCCTCGCTGCGCTGCCATCTGCCAGGGGAGGCTGTTTTACAGTGGACTGAGCACAGGCCTGAGGCAAATTAACCACTGGGAGCCTCAATTTCACGAGAAAGAAAAAAAAATAGGTCTTTCTCTTAATGAGATCAATGTGCTCATTGAAAGCATGTAGCACGTTGCCTGGTACATACATAATAAAAATACAATTAGTATTAGTAATAATAATGAAAATAATAAAATAATACTTTATTCATTCAACCAGGCACTGTTCTGGGGGCTGAATATATGACAGTGAAAAAAAGCAGCAGTTGTTGTGCCCATGGAGTACTTATTCTATTTTTATTAATAATTAATAACTTAATACAGAACCTAGCAAGTGTTAGGCATAGTAGATACTCAAAAAATCATTCATTATTGCCTAATAGAGGGCCGAGCATGTATGTGACAGGAGCTGAACAAGTGGTGCTATTTTTATTGTTTCACTAGGTCAAGGGGCCTGATTTCAGGAGGGGAATCGATGGGCTAGAGTACACTGGGGGAGACTGACCCAGGCAGTCAGGGGACCTGAAGTAATGTCATATGACCTTTATTCACCTCCTTATGAACAAAGGGTGGGGGGTGCAGTCCAGAGAAGTGAAGACCTACATTAGCACAACTGTAGTCCTTTCAAATGAGAAGGGCCACCCTGACCAGTGTGGCTCAGTTGGCTGGGCATCATCCCACAAAGTGGAAGATCGCAGGTTCAATTCCTGTTCAGGGCACATGCCCTGGCTGCATGTTTAGTCCCTGCCTGGGTGTGGGCCCTGATTGGAATGAGAGGCAACGGATCGATGTTTTCTCTCACATTGTTGTTTTTCTCCCTCTCTTTCTCCCTCCCTACTCCTCTCTATAAAAGTAAACAAAATCTTTAAAAATAACATAAAATAAAAAAATAAAAGAAAAGAAAAGAAAAAATGAGAAAGGCCATCTCAAGAAAGAGGCAAAGATGATGCTGGGGATTAATGGGGAAAGTAACAGAGGGACTGCTTTCTCTTGGCACAGGGAAGATTATTTTAAGCAATGGAAGGTGTGTGAGTAAAAGCTAGATGGTGAAGGAGATTTCCACCAACAAAGGCAAGGCCACATAAGGGTTCCACAGCACCCCAGGGCGGGAGGAGGGGCAGAGGTTGCTGCAAAGGAAGGGAGACAGAGCAGGAATGGGTGGGGATCACAGTCCCTTTAAATAATGCATCTCTGGGTTTTTTTAAAATTTTATTTTAATTGTTGTTCTTGTACAATTTTCTGTCTTTTACTCCCATCCCAGCCTACCACCCCAGCCCTCCCCACCTCCCTTCCATTTCCACCTCCCCTAGTTTTTGTCCATGTGTCCTTCATACTTGTTCTTGTAAACCCTTCACCTTTTCCCCTGAAATTCCTTCCCCTTTCCCCTCTGGTGACTCTCAGCCTGTTCTCAATTTCAGTGTCTTTGGTTATATTTTGCTTGTTTGTTTGTTTTGTTGATTAGGTTCCTGTTAAAGGTGAGATCCTATGGTATTTCTCTTTCACTGCCTGGCTTATTTCGCTTAGCATAATGCTCTCCAGGTCCATCCATGCTGTCACAAAGGGTAGGAGTTCCTTCTTTCTTTCTGCTGCATAGAATTCCATTGTGTAAATGTACCATAGTTTCTTGATCCATTCATTCACTGATGGGACCTAGGTTGCTCCCAGCACTTGGCTATTGTAAATTGTGCCGCTGTGAACATGGGGGTGCATAGGTTCTTTTGGATTGATGTTTCAGGGTTCTTAGGATATAATCCCAGCAGTGGAACTGCTGGGTCAAAAGGTAGATCGATTTTTAGTTTTTTTTTTTAGAAAATTCCATAATGTTTTCCATAGTGGTTGTACCAGTCTGCAATCCCACCAACAGTGCAGTAGGGTCCCCTTTTCTCCACAACCTCTCCAACACTTGTTGTTTGTTGCTTTGTTTATGATGGCCATTCTGACTGGAGTGAAGTGGTATCTCATTGTGGTTTTAATTTGCCTCTCTCTGATAGCTAGCAATACTGAACATGTTTTCATGTGTCTCTGGATCCTCTGTATGTCCTCCTTGGAGAAGTGTCTGTTCAAGTCCTTTGCCCATTTTTTAATTGGGTTGCTTGTCTTCTTAGAGTGGAGTTATGTAAGTTCTTTATATATTTTGGAAATTAAACCCTTGTCTGAGGTATCCTTGGCAAATATGTTTTCCCATACAGTTGGTTCTCTTTTTATTTTAATACTGTTTTCTTTAGCTATGCAAAAGCTTTTTATTTTGATGAGATCCCATTTGTTTATTCTTTCCTTTATATCCTTTGCTCTAGGGGACACATCAGTAAAAATGTTGCTGCGTGAAATATCTGATATTTTCCTGCCTATGTTCTCCTCTAGGACTTTAATGGTGTCACAGCTTATATTTAAATCTTTTATCCAACTTCTGGCCAAGATGGAGGCGTAGGTGGACACACTGTGCCTCCTCACACAACCAAGATTAAGGACAACAAAAGTATAGAACCAAAACCCCCCCAACCAGAACAGATAGAGGATTGAATTGTATGGAAGTCCGACAACAATTCACCCAGACCAGTAAGAGGGGCAGAGTTGGTGGCCGGCAGAGAGGGGTCGAGGTGGGAAGAAGAAGTAGCTAGTGGTCCTGGGTGCACAGGCGGTGGTTACCAAGTGCAGGGAGGCAATGAGCAGACCAAGCAAGGTGCACAAGGTGGCTGACCACGGTCACACATTCACGCGCAGATAAACCAGGTGAAAACAGGCAGTGAGACAGACTGTGCAGTGCTGGGCCCCAGCACTGGGAAATAAAGCCTAAAAAGCACCAATTGAGAACACTTGTGGGGGTTGGGGTGCCGGGAGAGAATCCCAGCCTCATGGGAGAGTTTGTTGGAGAGACCTGCAGGGTCCTAGAATGTGCACGAGCCCACCCACACTGAAATCAGCACCAGAAAGGCCCAATTTGCTTGGGGAAAGCAGCAGAGGGGACTGGAATCTGAGAGAGATCGGAGCAAGCACCATTGTTCCCTCTCAGACTCCGCCCCCACATCCAGCATCACAACCCAGCGACTGGGTTACCCCACCCTGGTGAACAACTAAGGCTCTGCCCCTCACTATGTAACAGCCTCAACCAGACAAAAACAAACAAACAAACAAACAAACAAACAAAAAAAACCCAAACCAAAAACCCAAAACCAAGGATGGCATAAACAGGAGAACAGATTGGGACCCCAGAGCTAATTCATCTAAGTGACCAAGAGGTAGCCAACCTATTAGATGCACAGCTCAAAGCACTGGTGATTAGGATCCTCACAGAACTGGTTGATTTTGGTTGCAAATTAGATGAATGAATGGAGGCTTCAATAAGTGAAATGAAGAATAACGCACAGGGAACCAATAGTGATGGGAGGAAAACTGGGACTCAAATCAATGGAGTGGACCAGAAGGAAGAAAGAAGCAATCAAACAGAAAACAAGGAAGAAACAAGAATTCAAAAAAATGAGGAAAGGCTTAGGAACCTCCAGGACATCTTTAAACATTCCAACATCCGAATTATAGGGGTACCAGAAGGGGAAGAGGAAGAGCAACAAGTAGAAAACTTATTTGAACAAATAATAAAGGAGAACTTCCCCAATCTGGCAAAGGAAATAGACTTCCAGGAAGTCCAGGAAGCTCACAGAGTCCCAAAGGAGGTGGACCCAAGGAGGAACACACCAAGGCACATCGTAATTCCATTAGCCAAGATTAAAATGAAGGAGAGAATTCTAGAAGCAGCAAGGGATAAGGGGACAGTCACTTACAAAGGAGTTCCTATCAGACTGTCAGCCGATTTCTCAAAAGAGACCTTCCAGGCAAGAAGGGGCTGGAAAGAAGTATTCCAAGTCATGAAAGGCAAGGACCTACATCCAAGATTGCTCTATCCAGTGAAGCTGGCATTTAGAATGAAAGGAAAGATGAAGTGCTTCTCAGATAAGGTGAAGTTAAAGGAGTTCATCATCACCAAGCCCTTATTATATGAAATGTTAAAGGGACTTATCTAAGGAAAAGAAGATAAAAAATATGTGCAGTAAAAAGACAGCAAACTCACAGATATTAACAACCACACCTAAAACAAAAGCAAAATAAGCAAACAAGTAGAACAGGGGCAGAAACACAGAAATGGAGATTCCCATGGAGGGTCAGCAACAGGGGAGTGTGAGAAGGAGAGAAGGGGAAAAGGTATAGAGAATAAGTAGCATAGACAGGGAAGGGCAAGAATAGTGTGGGAAATGTAGAAGCTAAATAACTTATGACACATGGACATGAGCTAAAGGAGGTGAATGTGGGTGGGAGGGGGTGTGCAGGGTGGAGGGGAATGATGGGAGAGAAATGGGACAACTGTAGTAGAATAATCAATAAAATATAATTAAAAAATAAATCTTTTACCCAGCTTGAATTTATTTTTGTGTATGGTGTAAGTTGGTGCTCGAGTTTCATTTTTTTTGCACGTAGCTGTCCAGTTCTCTCAACACCACTTGTTGAAGAGGCTATTTTTACTCCATTTTATGTTGTTGCACCCTTTGTTGAATATTAATTGACCATATTTATTTCTGGGCTCTCTGTTCTGTTCCACTGGTCCATGTGCCTGTTTTTTATGCCTGTACCAGGCTGTTTTGATTACAGTGGCCTTGTAATACAGTTTGGTGTCAAGTATTGTGATCCCTCCTACTTTGCTCTTCTTTCTCAAAATTGCAGCAGCTATTCAGGGTCGTTTATAGTTCCATATAAATTTTTGAAGTGTTTGTTCTATGTCTGTGAAATATATCATTGGTACTTTAATAGGTATCTGTAAATTTGAATCTGTAAATTACTTTGGGTAGTATGGACATTTTGATGATGTTAATTCTTCCTATCCGTGAACATGGTATATGTTTCCATTTGTTTGTGTCTTCCTTGATTTCTTTCTTCAGTGTTGTGTAGTTTTCTGCATACAGGTCTTTTACCTCCTTGGTTAGGTTTATTCCTAGGTATTTTATTTTTCTTTTTGCTATATAGAATGGGATTTTTTTTCTTGATTTCTACTTCTGTGGTTTCATTGTTGGTATACAAAAATAGTTTTGATTTCTGGATATTGACTTTATATCTCGCTATTTGGCTAAATTCATTTATTAGGTCAAGCAGCTTTTTGCCCAAGTCTATAGGATTTTCTATGCACACTATCATGTCATCTGCAAACAGTGATAGTTTTGTTTCCTCCTTTCCAATTTGGATGCCTTTTATTTCCTTTTCTTGTCTAATTGCTGTGGCTAAGACTTCCAATACTATATTGAATAGAAGTGGTGAAATTGGGCAACCTTGTCTTGTTCCTGATCTTAGTGGGAAAGATTTTAGTTTTTGCCCATTGAGTGTGATGTTGGCTGTAGGTCTCTCATATATGGCCTTTATTATATTGAGGAATACTCCCTCTATTCCCACTTTGCTGAGTGTTTTTATCATAAATGGGTGTTTACCTTATCAAATGCTTTTTCTGCATCTATTGATATGATCATGTGATTTTTGTCTTTGCTTTTGTTTATGTGATGTATTACATTTACTGATTTGCAAATATTGAGCCACCCTTGCATCCCTGGGATGAATCCCACTTCATCATTGTGTATGATCTTTTTAATGTATTGTTGGATGTGGTTTGCCAATATTTTGTTGAGGATTTTAGCATCTATGTTCATCAGTGATATTGGCCTGAAGTTTTCTTTTTTTGTTGTGTCTTTATCTGGTTTTGGGATTAGGATGATGCTGGCTTCATAAAAAGAGTTTGGGAGTCTTCCATCATTTTGGATTTTTTCAAATGGTCTGTGAAGAATAGGGGTCAGCTCTTCCCTAAATGCTTTGTAGAATTCTCCTGTGAAACCATCTGGTCCAGGGCTTTTGTGTGTTGGGAGTTTTTTGATTACTGCTTCTATTTCATCTGCTGTTATTGGTCAGTTCAGGCTTTCTGCTTCTTCTTCATTCAGTTTTGGAAGATTACATTTTTCTAGAAACTTGTCCATTTCACCTAGGTTTTCAAATTTCTTGGCATACAGTTCTTCATAGTAATTTCTCACAATCCTTTGTATTTCTGCTGTGTCAGTTGTAATCTCTCCTCTTTCATTTCTGATTATGTTTATTTGAGTCCTCTCTCTTTTTTCTTGATGAGCCTGCTTAAAAGCTTGTCAATTTTGTTTATCTTTTCAAAGAACCAGCTCCTGGATTCACTGATCCTTAGAACTGTGCTTTTAGTCTCTATGTCATTTAATTCTGCTCTGATCTTGGTTATTTCCTTCCTTCTATTTGCTCTGGGCTGTCTTTGTTGTTGTTCCTGGAGTTCTTGTAAGCATAGGGTTAAGTTGTTTGTTTGAAATATTTCTATCTTTTTTAGGTAGGCCTGTATCACTATGAACTTCCCTCTCGGGACTGCCTTCACTGTGTCCCATAAGGTTTCAGTTGTTGTGAGTTTATTTTCATTTGTTTCCAGAAACTTTTTGATTTCTTCCCTAATTTCATTCTTGACCCATTCATTGTTTAATAGCATGCTATTCAATCTCCATGATTTTGAGTGTTTTGGGTTTTTCCTCTTGGGGTTGGCTTCTAGTTTCAGTCCCTTGTGGTTGGAGGAAATGCTTGGTATGATTTCAATTTTCTTGAATTTGTTGAGGCTTGTTTTGTGTCCTATCATGTGGTCCATCTTTGAAAATGTTCCATGTGCATTTGAAAAGAATGTACATTTAGTTTCTTTGGGATGAAGGGCTCTCTCTATATATATCAGTTAAGTCCATTTCATCTAGAGTGTTGTTCAATGCCACAATATCTTTGCTGATGTTTTGTTTAGAAGATCTGTCCATTTTTGACAGTGGGGTGTTAAAATCCCGTACTGTAATTGTGTTGTTGTCAATATCTTTCTTGAAGTCCTCTAAGATTTTCTTGATGTATTTAGGTGCTCCTATGTTGGATGCATATATATTTACAGTGTTCATGTCTTCTTGGTGGATTCTTCCCTTGAGTATTATGAAGTGACCTTCTGGGTCTCTCTTTATGGCTCTTCTTTTGAAGTCTGTTTTGTCTGATATGAGTATTGCTACCCTGGCTTTTTTTCCTGTCCATTTGCTTGGAAAAATTTTTTCCAGCCCTTCACTTTGAGTCTGTATAGGTCTTTCATCTTGAGGTGGGTCTCTTATAGGCAGCATATGTGTGGGTCATGCTTTCTTATCCATTCAACTATTCTATGTCTTTTGATTGGAGCATTTAATCCATTTATATTTAAGGTTATTATTGATAGGTACTTATTCATTGCCATTTTCATACCTGTGTTCCTCTCTCCTGTGGCAGACCCTTCTGTGTGGCATGGGCCCAGCTCCAACTCAGAGATGCACAGGACCCACGCCCACAGATAAGTTCTCTCGTGGGTAATCAACTTTGCAATATACTTAGGCTGTTTTGAGATTTGGTCTTTGCTAAAAATTCCCTCACCCTGCCAATGCTTACTGTAACTTCCTAAAATCCATGCTGAGCCTTGAAGGGACCAGTGTAAGGCTGCCTATTCATTTGCTAATGTCCATCTTCTGTGATGTAATGAAGGGCATTGGCTCCTTTATTGTAACCAGGATAGTCAGGAAGAACCATGTTTCATTGTGAGGAGTTATTATTAGAATAAAGGCCTGTCATGGTGGAGGCCACGGCTTTGGCTCCTCTTGAGAGAAAAGCCAGTCTGTCATCCTTATTCCTCCACCAGACTCAGTAGTCTGTGTGTATGTTTTAATTTATCCATAATGACGTGGACACTGCTGGCCGGTGTCTGTCACACTCTCTCTCTTCCTTCCTTCCTTTCCTTAACGCACTCCCTTTAGCATCTCTTGTAGAATTGGTTTGGTAGAGGTGTATTCTTTTAGACTTCCTTTGTCTGGGAAGCTCCTTATTTGGCCTTCTATCTTGATTGAAAGCCTTGCTGGGTAAAGTAGTCTTGGTTGCAGGCCTCATCTCTGTTTTTTTTTTCTGTTTTCTACATGTTGGTTCTACATTAGGTGTCAGTGGGGCAAAGGGTTCTGAGGCTGAAACAAATTTGGGGTAAGCTCTTATCTAGACTTCAGAGGTCCTTTCCTAGAGCTTGTGATTCTGAAGGGCTTGCTTTAGTCTAGAACTTCTTTGGTTGAATCCTCCCACAGATAAGACTCCTTTTAGGTCTGGTTTACTTACAATTGTTCTCTCTTTAAATCAGTTTCTATCCTTAATGATCTTATGGTAACTTGATTTTGTTTTCCGGAGCAACACTGGGTGTAAAACTTTATCTCTGTCTTCTTAACAGTCTATGTTTTCTTTGTCTAAGAGGGCTTTGTTTTTTTTTTTTTTAATCTCCTTGGTGACCTTTGGTAGAGTAGTGAGGGATGCAGTGTCCTTGCAGAAACAAAATTGTCTTTCCTGCAGTTGGCTGTGCCAGCTGATGCGATCTTCACTCAATGAACAATTTATTTATAAAATCCATCAGCTTCTAGGTAAGGAAGTGAGGACCCCTGGTTGTTTAGTTTCTCATTCTATTTCAAATTCAAGTTCTAGTTTCAGTTCAGGTCTCATAGTTACACATCTTGGAGGAGAAGGAGGACATAATGGAAAAGCAGGGCACTTGATATTGAAGTCCTAGAGCTCAGCCCCAACTCTTCTTGGTGGAGTGACCCTTTCCAAGTCACTTAAGCTCTTTGAGCCTCATCTGTAGAATAAGGATCATGATGCCTTCCAGAGGTGGGGTGATACTGGGTGCAAATGTGCTTTCCAAGCCTCAAAATGTTTTACTTGCTGCATTGGGGTGGAGATGAGTTATTGCTGCAGTTGTTATTCTGTTTAAGACCACTAGTGATTTCTACTCATCAAGATAGGTCCTCCAGACAGCCTGGCAGGACCCTGCTCTCTGGGTTGGGGGGGATGGACCAGTGTCAGGGTGGGAATGGGGTAAAGGTAAGGCGAGATGACCTCAGCTACATTGCCCACTTCTTGCTGACATCTGTGGTTGAACAAGTTTCCACTCTACCTGGGGTAGGGGAACAGACACTTTTGTTCCAACTATGGATTATATGGAATGAAGGACTTCAATTTTGTGTATTCTTCTCTGAATCTCTCACAGGGTCTTGTCAGCACGTAGCACATAGTATATGCTCAGGGAACTCATGCTGAATGCATGAATGCATATTATAAAGGAAGAAATTGAGATTGCAGAAAATGCCTAAAGCATTTGTGGGCTTAGCTACACCAGCGGGCAGAATCCAGCCCAACCTATGTGCAGGGCATTTTGTGACAAAAGACATTGCTGCCACTCCTGGATAGAATCCCATCCCAGACAACTGCTGCCTCTGGCTGCATGTGGATTATTGTAGGAAGCTGGACACTGCTCTGGGAGGGAAGGGCAGGGGAGAGGGGTTGAGGGATTGAGTCTTGTTTACAAGTTTCTCTGCTGCAATCACAATAGAGTCTCAGGTGGGTTGCCACATTGGCTGTGCTCACATACTCTCTCTCTTCTCTACCACTGGGGTTTCTGGGTGGGCTCAGGCCTGCCCCTCCCTCACCCCAGTCCTGTCTGGGATAAAAACACCTAGGTAACACCTCTGGTAGAACCTGACATTTTTTTCCAGTCGGCTTTGGCTTATCTTTGTCTTCAGTGTCAGGCAAATCAGACATGGTTATAGGGGATTCAGTCTTCATCACTTGTTTGTCATTCATTCACAAACATATCAGTTGCCTATTGTATGTCAGCTCTTGCTAGGTTTGGGGCTAAAAAATGGAAAAGACATAGACACCATCCTAAAGAAGGTGGCAGTCTGGTGGCAGCAGGTTTATAAAAATATGTAGCAGATGAATGTACTTTAGGTTTGAGGGAATTAACTATTTTGGGCAATCATTGCTTGGGAATTTGAGGTGTTTTACAGAGGCAGATGCTTTCAGGTGAGCAAGAAGGGAGGCGGAGGGGGAAGAGCTGTCTGGGAAGTCTGAGAGGCCTGCATTCATCTCCTGCTGTTCTGGGTTGTCTCTGGAGCTTCAGAAAGTTTGTCCAGAGTTCCTGAGCCCTGGTCTCTTTTCCCTTTTACCCACTCTGCCCTGCAGTCATCTCTCCTCATTTCCTATATTCAGCTCCTCAGATTCCCTTGGGCTTTGTTGTAGGGATAGGCTAGGGTCATTTGCTGCAGGTGACTGCTGGCTTTCTCAGCTGTACAGAGGAAAACTGAAAGTAGGAGAGAGGCCTAAGCAGTGGGGAGGCCTGACTTCACTTCTCCCTGTCAGTAGCCAGGCACAGAGCTGACCCCAAGGGCAGGAGAGAAGAACCCTCAGACATGGAAGAGGGCCTGGAGGTGATGCTTCCACCTTTACATATGCTGTTCCCTCTGCCTGAAATGCCCCATTCTCCCTACCCTCCCAGCCCACACGCAGCCCTCAGCCTCCTCTGACCTCCAGCAAGGCCACGGGCCTGGTAGAACTCTCACAGTGCCCTGTGTTTCAGTCATTGCTAGTTAAACATGAGTTTAGATGATTGTTTGATAACCACCTATCTCTCCCCACGCCCACCCCTTCTGGACACTGAGAGCTCCATGAGAGCAGGACCCATGTCTGTTTCCTCTTACCAGCATGGCTGGTGCTGGTAATGAGGAGGCATGCCACCTTTTTGTGGATGAATGAACAGAGCTAGATACCTGCTGCCCTGCCTGGTAGGGGAAGGGTGGCTTGGGCCAAGTTCCAGAGGGGGTCCAAACATGAGACCCTGGCAACTGCTGAGGTCTTTCCCTGGCCCAGCCCCACTGGGCTCCAGGGCACAGTGGGGACCCTGAACCTGAGCTTAATGTAGGGGCCTGCATGACTACGCCATGGGCCCCCAACCTCAGCTATGCCCCTCCTCCCTGCTTCGCTTCCGGGGCCTGTTGCTCTCTAGCCACAGCACTGTTCCCCTTGTCCCTACTGCTACTCTTTCCTATTCATATAGAGTTCTCTCTGCTTGGAGAGAGCCTGTTCACCTTTCAAGGTCCAGAAAAAGTACTTTCTCTTCTGGGACAACTCCCCAACTACCCTAGAGAGAATTTACTCCCTTTTCTGCCCCTGGGGTACCTTGTGTCACCTATGGTATTGGTGATGGGTGTGGCAGGAGGCAGGGAGGGGAGGGGGAAGAGAAGGGTGGGCCTGGGCAGGAGTTGTCTTATCTTTTCCCAGTGCTGGGAGCTATGATTGTCCTGGTTTCACTAGAGGAAGATGACAGGGTAGTTTCATGCCTAGCTCAGGGGCCAGAGGCTTCCTGGTCTTATCATGGATCCTAGCCATGTTGTTGCCTTGCCTTTGGGGGCCCCAGGCATGGACCCTCTACCATAGTGTGCCTACCTGCCTTCTCTCACTGATATAATGCCTTTCCTGAATGGCAAAATATCAGGGTTGGCCATGCCACTGGCCTGTCATTCATTTCCTGGAGCGAATTCCTCTTCAGTCATAATCCTTACATTTACACAGGACTTCATGGTTTTTAGCCTATTCACATACATTATTTGCTTATTCGGTTTTTCCACTGATGCTGTGTGTGTGTATTGGGTTGTGTGTGGATAATATTTCTATTTTACAGAGGGAGAACATGAGTCTCAGAAAGAGTAAAGTCTCAAGACTAATAAGCTTCCAAGGGAGCTGGCTATTTGACCTTTTGATTCTATAGTTAGTGCTTCTAGTTATTTGTTCTAGAAACTACTGTCTTCTACATTGCTCCCCCAAGAGGAACCCCAGGTTCCCTCAGGGCAGCTTATAGCCAGGTGGGTTGGCACTATTTCCTCTTCTCTCCTGAGAGCCCCAGTGGGATGCAGCTTTTTGGCACCCAGGCTGGGCTTCTGGGAGCTTCCTTGGATGGGGACCTGGGTATCTGGTGTGACTCAGGCAAGCCCCACCCCTTTCTGACCCTCAGCCACCTAAGCACTAGGGCTAGAACTTTGCCAGACTTTTCAGAGTCCCATGGAAAGTGCTTGGGCTGGGAGTCATCTGAGGGGCCCCAGTAAGTCACCTGTTTTCCTCTTTGAGGGGATGCTCCCTCTTGCCTTCTGGTCCCTTCCCTCCCCTCTCATTTTCAGGTTAATTGTTGGGCAACTGTGCATGTTGGCCAACAATCGGAGAAGGAAGATTCCCTGGGTCCCCTCTCACACCCACCATTTACTTTGTCTCTCCCCTTTGTGTACTCAGCTGTCTGGATTTACTCTCTTTGCCTCAAGACAGTGAAGCAGGTCAAGTTCAGAGGAGGGGGAGAGAAGACAGGGCTAAAAAAGAGACACGAGAGAAGATCCCCACAGGCACTCTAGATTGTTTTGAGGCAGCTCTCCACTGTTTTCTTTAAAAAGAAAAGGAGCCAGTTTCTCCAAGGAAGTGGCAAAAGGCCCCCGTGGCATCAAAACAGCCCTTAGCTCTTAGAAAAGTACCAGCCTCCAGCCAACAGACCAGAAGACAGTGGGCAAAAGAGCAGGCAGGATTCAGGGGGAGAATAGTCGGAAAGGATAGCCCTGGCCTCTGTGTTTCAGCTGCCTTGCTGCTGGTGCAAGGGCTGTTGGTGGGGAGGGAGAGAGCAGGGCAGGTGGGTACTGAAACAGGTAAGGTGCTGGAGTGTGGTGGCAATGCAGGTGTGACCTCTTTTTAACCTGGGGGGTGTTATAAAATTCTCAGCTGATGATGACCTCTCAGGCTTCCTTGAAGGCTCTTTGTGGGGAGACCACACATCCTCCCCCTCACCCCACCCTCACACAGAGGGCCCCACACTCACCATGCTGGCTCTGAGATCTTGATTTCTCGGTGGCCTGGAGCTGAGATCAGCAACTCAAATCAAGAGGAGGTCCTCCCGCTGTGGGGCCCTGGCTGGTCAACAGGTCAGAGATCCCCAACAGCATTGGCTGGAGGAGGCCTAAGTGCAGAGCAGGCCTTGGTCCCTTGTGTCCAGCATCCCTTTCTCCTTAATGATCTGTCCAGCTCCCTCTGCAGTATTACAGGAGTGATCTGGGGACTGTGGCGCAGGTTAATTAGGACAACTCTACAGTTGAAGTTGCCAAACTGGAATGATTGTGTGTCTTGTAACCTGATACCCATCTTAGGGGCTGGAGCAACACCTGGAGTCATTCATAGGCCCTTTACCTCAGAACAAGTGACACACCTAGATGTCACAAAAGCCTTCCTGCCTGAATTACTCCACCCAACCTGATGTTGGCTGACAGTGATGTTAAAAGGCTCTCTTCTCCTAGTTGCATGATTTCTCACCTGTGTGGATGTTTTTGTTTGGGGTTGTAATAAGTTGGAGGAGTTTGGGGGTTGGCATGACAAAATTTACTGCCCAGTGGAAATGGATTGTTTCCATCCCTTAACATGAAATAAACCTGGCCCCCAGGTGTGAAGCTGTCCCATGCAGGGCTCATACACAATGTTACCAGCCACCCAAGAGCTTCTTGCCCTTGCTTCACCAGTTATTTAGCATCCTGAATATCACCACTGGTGCTGTGGCTCAGATGCAGGTCTCCCCTCCTGGCAGGGCCATTTTTGATTCACATCCTGCTATACCCTGAGGCCTGACCTGCCTCTGGCTGGGATATATGAAGGCAAGACCTTGGAACTACAGAACCGTGGAGGTGGAGGAGACTTGGGCAACTACCTTCTCCTGCTCCTTTTGTGGGTGAGGAAACTAAATTCTAGAGAGGCAAAGGCAAGTATCAAGATCACATAGTAAATTAGTGTCACATTCTGAACAAATCCAGATCTTCCTTCATTTCTCAGCCTTGACCCTCCCTGGAGATCAGCCCAGGTTAGACTTGAGCATTTGCCCTTCCATTGAAAATGTGCATCTATGTGCCATCTCTTTAATTCTTACAACAATACTATAAGGGACATTTTGTTCCCATTTGACAGTAGAGGAAATCATAGCTCATGGCTCATGAAGTGACTGGCCCTTAAATCACACCAGTTTTGGGGGCAGACTTGAGGCTTGCACCTCGTTCTCCTACAACCACCAGCCATGTGAAGTGGCTGAATATAACACAAGTGCCTGAAAGCCCCCCTACATGATCTGGGGAGATATTGCCCATGGGAGACCCAGGTGACATCTGAGCAGAAAAAATATAAGGTAGATTTGACTGACTGTTGGCCAGATCTCAGCTTCTCAGTGCAGTATGGCCTTGGGCTTTTCTCTGAGCAAGAGAGATCTGAGGTTAGTCTGGAGGATCTCTTGAACTAACATTGCCCCAATGCTTCTACACTCTAGGGTGGTATCCTTTAGAGCTGGAAGTTTTGGGTAGAGTCAAGAGCCTGTGATCTCAGAACAGGTGACTTAAGGGAACAGGCTGCAAAGACCCAGACAGGCATCTCCTTTTTTAAGAAGGACACAGCACTGGGTCAGCGAGAGGCTAATGGGCCACCCTGGAACAAGCTTCCCTCTGCCTTTGTTCCTCTATGTGCCAGGCTAAATATCTGGCCCCAGGTTTGCTTCTGCTGGCTGGGCACTCAGGTGATGAACCAGGAAAGTGGTAGCTGCTTGGGGAAGAACACTGATGGGTGCGGCTGTTTGGAGGGTGATTAATCAGCCCTTCTGGCTCCTGCTCCAGCCCCAGCTTCTGGGGGTTTGGGATCCTGAAGAGAGGCCTGGGTAGGATGTCAGCAGGGTCACTGTAATGCTGGAGGAAGAGGCTGCAAGGTATACACGTAGAGGCATAGAAGCCTGGATAGAGCAGAGGGCCCCTCCTCCCAGGGTCCAGGTGGGAGCAGCTGGCTGAACCCCACCCTCACCTCTGATGAATGGGGATTCATCAGGGGCAGTTGCAGCTCCCCCAACAGCCCCTTCCTGTCCTGCCCTGAGTGCTTTTTCTCTTTTCCACCCATCTCTTTAGATTCTTCTCCTGTTTTATTCTCCTGCCTCTCTTCCCTTTTGCTCCCCTTTTATCTCTTACTTTCTTTCTTCAATCAATTTTCCTTTTCCTCTTTCTTTAGCTCTTGTGTCCAGCATAGGGGTCCAGATGAGAGGCAGTATTGGCTTGTAGCTAACAAAGCCCAAGCCACAGAGCCCCTCCCTTGTACAACTCACCAAAGGCAGGAAGGCCCCCATGATATGTTCACATATGTTTTTGCAAATTTTGCAGCATATTTTTGGGGTGTACTTTCTTCTTAAGAGGAGCCCCTCAAAATGTAAAGCTTCAGGCTTTACAAAACCTGGCCATCCCTTGGTCAGGAGCACAGGCTGTGGTGGCCTGGAATCTTGTGTCCTAATCCCAACCACCGATTGTTTGTGTGGCTGTGGGCGATTTACTTAATTCTCCTGAGCTACACATTCCTCATCTGTGAAATGGGGAACATAATAGCACTGGCCTCATAAAATTGTTATGAGGATTAAATTTGATAATCCCTGTGAAGTGTCTGGCTCCTAAAAGAGCCTTCATGAATGGAGCTGTTAGCCCTGTTCATCACAGAATGGTATTTGTGGAGCTCCTGCTAGAGCCAGCTATTGTGCAGACATACCAGGGCTTAGGAAATAAAAGACACAGGCCTTGAACATGTACCACGTAGTCTGCTGGAAGGGATATGACTCAGTCATACATTTGACTACATTAGAAAGATGTTCTAGGAGAGGTGAAAATTCTTTGGGGGTTCAGAGATCCTTTTTCATCTTTCAATGCCCTTTCTTCCCTTCTTTTTTTCTTTCTTTTCCTTTTCTCCATTTTCTCCCAAGGACATTTTTTTACCTAAATATGTAATTTATAGGGCAGTATATTAATTGCCAGTTGTTTCTGATTTCACACTTGATCTTAATATCAGCAGCCATTCACCTATCCATCCATAGTGCTCATCCATTCATCCATCCATCCATCCATCCATCCAACAAATATTTTCTATGGTGTTATCAGGCCCTCTGGTTAGACACTGATTGGAAAAAATAACTCTTGCCTTGGAGAGCTCAGTCTGCCCACGTACCGCACTTTCCTTATTAAAGTGGGAGCTCCTGGGGGCAGCCAGCCCTCTGGATCCTTCTTGCTCAAGGCATGTCTGTGGAACCAGCAGCATTGGCATCACCTGGGAGCTTGTAAGAAATGCAGACTCTCAGGTACCCCCCAGTACCTACTGAATCTGCACTATAAGATCCCTAGGTGATTTGTATGTACCTTCAAGTTGGAGAATTACTGTTCTAGATCTCATGCTCAGGAGTGGGTGGAGGCTATTATTCCTGAAGTGAGCTGGATTCAAATACTAGATCTTGACATAGATGAACCCTGGGGTTCTTTTTAGCCAGCAGAGTCTACAGTTTTTCCTCTGAGCCCAAGTAATTTGACATCAGTAACAGTAACAGACCCTTTTGTTCCAGCTTTTCCAGGAAATTAAGTGGAGAAAGGCAGTTGGTGGGTGTGTGCTGGCCAGTGGCTCTGGAATGCAGAAGATAAAGAAGGCAGTGCCTGGGTCTGGGGATAGCAGAAGTATCTTGGCTCACTGTGAGCAGTGCTAGTTGGCTTTCTGTTGTTTCTCTAATTTTCTGGAGGGAATTTTTACTGCACGACAACCCTTTTCCTAAGGTGTGGTTTAAGCCCCAGGCTGTAGACGGAGCCTCAAATATCTGCACCAAAGAAATGGGGAAATAGAGATTCCCTAAGCCTGGCTGATTTCTATTGGGTGGGAGCTGACTCTCTGTAACCCTCTGTAACCCTTCTCAGGGTCAACTTCCACAGATATGGGAACTAAGGCTGGAGGTTGGGGTGAGGGCAGACAGGTGTGTCTAACAGAATGACAGGGCACATTTGCTTCAGCAAGCCACAGAAATAAAAAGCAGCTTACAGGTAATATGCGCTTCTGTGTGTCAGGCTTTTATGCCTCTGCAAAGAAATTGTATTTCCTCATTTTGTCCTTGCAGCCTCTCTAGGATTTGGGTGCTCTTGATACCTTCATTTTACAAGGGAGGAAACTGAGGCTCAGAGAAGATTGGGATTCAGATCAGCGTAACCTAGGACACCCAGGCCTTCCCACTACATGCATGTGTAGGCTCTTCATGGATCATGGAGAGGGTCTGTAATGGTCTCTGCAGTCCTCTGGAGACCTTGCAAAGCCACTCAGGCCCTGCAGCCCAGGGCTCATTGTAGGCCTGCCTGGATCTGGGGGGCAGTGTCCACTTTGCCCTGTACTTTGAAATCAGTCTCAGAAAAAACACTGTCATTCAACTCTGTCCTCCCAAATTAGACAAAGAATGAATTTTAGATTATTTCTGAGTCTGGCCTCTTTCTTTGCATCTGCCTCTAGAGGATACTCTAAACTTCACTCTGGAGCAGCCCCGTAGTTTAAAGAAGTAGGAAGGGCAATGGTCTGGGAGATATTGCTTTTCATCCTAACTGAGCTATAGAACCTATTGAACTTTGATGACTGTTTTTTTTTTTTTTAAAGAGTATGACTAGAAATTAAATAGTATTGATGGAAATTTTATTATATTTATTTTCTCAGGATCTAGATAATCAACAGCTTATACATGGAATAACCTCTATGTACAGCTTGAATGTTAACTATAAGGCCTCCGTCACCTACCAGCTCTGGCCCCTGGATGCTTTATTTAACCTCTCTGTGCCTCACTTTAATAACAGTAAGACCTACCTTCTAGGGCTGCTGTGAGGATTAAGTGACAACATTTATAAAGTGCTTGCAATCGTGCCTGGAACATAGTAAGTGCCATATAAATATTACCAGTGAAGTGAAAATGATTATTATTTCAGTCATAGCTTAACTGAATCATTACCTTCAGAATGTATTTTTTGATGACTGTGTGCCATATATTCTGTATAACTCATTCATTTTTTATTGCTTCATCAACATGCATGTTTTTTAAAATTTATTTTTCTATTTTTAAATAATTTTTCAATTATAGTTCATATACAATATTATTAGTTTCAGGTTTACAATATAGTGATTAGACATTTACATAACTTACAAAGTGATCACCCCAATAAGGTTAGTACTCACCTGACACCACACACAGTTATTACAATATTATTAACTACATTACCTATGCAATATAGCTAATATAGTCAATGTATTTTACATCCCCATGACTGTAAGTGCCAATTAGTACATCTTAATCTCTTCCTCTTTTTCACCCATTGCCCCAAACCCCTTCCCATCTGTCAAGCATCAAAATATTTTCTGCACCTATGAGTATGTTTCTGTTTTGTTTATTTATTTTGCTTTTTAGATTCCACATATAAGTGAAATTATATGGCATTGTTTTTCTCTGTCTGACTTATTTCACTTAGTAGAATGCCCTCCACCCATGTTGTAAATGGCAAGATTTCATTATTTTTTATGGCTGAGTATTAGTTCATTGTATATATGAACCACCTCTTCTTTATCCATTTGTCTACTGATAGACACTTAGGTCATTGTCCTATCTCAGCTATCGTAAATGATGCTGTAATGCACAAAAGGGTGCATATGTCTTTTCCAATTAGTGTTTTGGGTTTCTCTGGAAAAATACACAGAAGTGGAATTGCTGGATCATATGGCAGTTCTATTTTCAATTTTTTGAGGAACCTCCATATTGTTTTCCATAGTGGCTGCACCAGTCTGCATTCCCACCAATGGAGAATGAGGATTCCCTTTCCTCTACATCCTCCCCAACACTTGTTTGTTGATTTATTGATGATAGTGTTCTGACAGGTATGAGGTGATATTTCATTGTAGTTTTGATTTGCATTTCGCTGATGATTAATGATGTTGAACATCTTTCCATATGTCTATTGGCCATTTGTGTGTCCTCTGTGGAGAAATGTCTTTCAGGTCCTCTGCCTATTTTTAAATTGGATTTGTTCTTGGTATTAAGCTGCATGAGTTCCTAATATATATTTTGGATAGTAATACCTTATTGGATGTACCTTGGTAAGTATCTTCTCCCATGCAGTAGGTTGTCTTTTAGTTTTGTTGATGGTTTCCTTTGCTGTGCAAGAACTCTTTAGTTTGGTGTAGTCCCATTTGTTTATGTTCTCTTTTGTTTCCCTTGACTGAGGAGACATATCCAAAAATATTACTAAAAGCAATGACAGAGTTCCAGCCAAGATGGAGGCGTAGGTAGAAGCCCTTTGCTTCCTCACGCAACCAAAAGGAGAAAAATAACCAATTTAAAATCAATAAACAACCAGAAGTGCCAGAAAATCAAACTGCATGGAACTCTGACAACCAAGGAATTATAGAAAAAGTCAAACAGAACAACCAGACTGGTGAGAATGGTGGACAGAGAGAAACTGTGGTGAGATGGCCGACTGAGGGGGTGGGGCCAGCTGCAATGTGGTGGCAGGCTGTGAGGGAGGGGCTGATTTAAGGGGAAACTGTGACTCAGAGGTGTCTGTGGACTGTGGCAGTTGCCTCAGTGGGAGAAACTCACAGTCTCACATGAGAGTTTGTTGAAAAGAGATGAGCAGGTGAGCTGCATTGTTCCCTCTCTGGCCCTTCCCCCAGAAGCAGCACCACAGTGCAGCAAGGAGGTTTGCCCTGCCTGGGTGAATACAGAAGTCCCCACCCCCTTACAACTTATCAGGGGACCCAAACAAAGAAACAGGGCCAAAATGAAAGAACAGAGCAAAACCTCAGAAAGAGAGCTAAGCAAGGAGGATATAGCCAACCTATCTAATGGAGAATTTAAAGCCCTGGTAATCAAAATGTTCACAGAACTCATTGAGCTTGCTTGAAAAATGAAAGAACAAATGAAAGATACCCAAAATGAAATAAAGCAAAATATTCAGGGAACTAACAATGACAGGAAAGAAACCAGGTCTCAAAGCAATGATTTGGAACAAAAGGAAGAAATAAACATCCAACCAGAACAGAATGAACAGAAACAAGAATAAAAAAAAATATGAAGAGAGGCTGAGGAATCTTTGCAGCAACTTGAAATATTCCAATATCCTAATTATAGGAGTCCCAGAAGGAGAAGAACAACAGCAAGAAATTGCAAACTTATTTGAAAAAATAATGAAGGAAAACTTCCCCAATCTGGCAAAGGAAGTAGACTTTCAGGAAGCCCAGGTAGCCTAAAGAGTCCCAAAGAAGCTGGACCCAAAGAGGAACACACTAAGGCACATCATCATTAAGTTACCCAAGGTTAAAGGCAAAGACACAATTTTAAAAGCAGCAAGAGGGAAGAAAAGAGTTACCTACAAAGGAGTGCCCATAAGGCTATCAGCTGATTTCTCAAAAGAAACCTTGCAGGCGAGAAGGGGCTGGAAAGAAGTATTCAAAGTCAAGGACCTATATCCAAGATTACTCTATTTAGCAAAGCTTTCATTTAGAATGGAAAGGAAGATAAAGCACTTCTTAGATAAGGTCAAGTTAAAGGAGTTCGTCATCACTGAACTCTTATTATATGAAATGTTAGAGGGACTTACCTAAGAAAAAGAAGATAAAAACATGAACGGTAAAATGACAACAAACTCACAACTACCAACAAATGAACCTAAAAAAATAAAGAAAAACAATAAAAACAAAAACTAAGCAAACAACTAGAACAGGAACAGAATCAGAGAAATGGACATCACATGGAGGGTTTTCAGTGGGGATGGGGAAAGGAAGAATAGGGGGGCAAGGTACAGGGAAGAAGCATAATGGGTAGACATTAAATAAATGAAGAGAGGTAAAAAATGGTATAGAAAACAGAGAAGTCAAAGAACTTGTATGTGCAACCCATGGACATGAACTAAGGGAGAGGAGTTGCTGGAGGGTTGGGGGGTTCAGGGTAGAGGGGGGATGAAAGGGAAAAATTGGGAAAACTGTAATAGCATAATCAATACAATATAATTTTAAAAAAGCAGTGAAAAAAGTTAATTGACTATGTTTTCTTCTAAGAGTTTTATGGTTTTGAGTTTTACTTTTAAGTCTTTAATTTATTTTGAATTTATTCTTGTATACAGTGTAAGAAAGTGATCTAGGTATATTCCTTTGCATGTGTCTGTCCAGTTTTCCCAACAAAATTTATTGAAGAGACTGTCTTTACCCCATTTTATATTCTTGCCTCCTTTGTCATACATATATTAATTGACTATACAGATGTGGATTTATTTCTGACTTTCTATTCTGCTCCATTAATCTATGTATTTGTTTTTATGCTATTAATGTGCTGTTTTGATTATCATTACTTGCAGTATTGTTTGATATCAAGTAATGTAATACCTCCAACTTAGTTCTTCTTTCTCAAGATTTCTTTTTTGGCTATTTGGGGTCTTTTGTGGCTCCATATAAATTTTAGGATTATTTATTCTATTTTTGCAAAGAATGCCATTGTTATTTTAATAGGAATTGCATTGAATCTGTAGATTGTTTTGGTAGTATGGACATTTTAATGATGATACTTCTTTCTATATACAAGCATAATATATACTTCCATTTATTTGTATATTCTTTAATTTCCTTCTTCAGCGTCTCATAGTTTTTCAAGTATGAGTGTTTTACCTTCTTGTTTAAATTTATTCCTAGGTATTTTTTTAGTGCAATTGTAAATGGGATTGTTCCTTCTTATTTTAAATTTTAATTAATTTTTAAAATTAAAACTTTTAAAGTTACAGTTGATATTTAATATTATATTGGTTTCAGTGGTATAGCATACTGGTTAGACATTTATATAACTTACAAAAGTGATTCCCCCAATAAGTTTTGCAACCACCTGGCACCATACAGTTATTATATTCCTGACTATATGTTCTATACTGTATTTTACATCCTCATGGCCATTTTGTAACTGCCAATTAGTACTTCTTAATTTCTTCCCTTTTTTATCTAACCCCCAATTCCCCTCCCATATGGCAACCATCAGTTTGTTCTTTGTATCTATGAGTGTGTTTCCATTTTGTTTATTTATTTTGTATTTTAGATTTCACATATAAATTAAATCATATGGTATGTCTTTTTCCATCTGACATTTTTAACTTAGAATGATACCCTCTAGATCTACTCATGTTGTTGTAAATTGTAAGATTTCATTCTTTTTATGGCTGAGTAATATTCCATTGATTGTACCATATCATCTTTATATCTTTGGCTTTTGTTAGAGCATTTAATTCATTTACACTTATAATAATTATTGATAGGTGTGTATTTATTGTCATTTTATTGTTTCCTGATTGTTTTTATAGTTCTTTTCTGTTCCTTTCTTATTTTCTCTGTATGTTGATGGCTTTCTGCAGGATTGTGTTTGGATTACTTTCTCTTTATTTCTTGTATATCTCTTGTAATTTCTTGATTTGTGGTTACCATGTACTTCATATATAACAAACTATGTTTATAGCAGTCTATAAACTTAATGTACCCTTAAATTCAAATACATTCTAGAATTGCAAACATTTTTACTTACACCCTCAATGTTTATGTTTTTGTCATTCTTTTTTCTTCTTTTGTTTGTTTGTGTGTATCCTTTAATTTACTATTGTAATTACATGTAATCTTCCTACTTTTGCCTTTTAACCTTTGTACTAGCTTGTTGGTTGATCCACTGATTTTGTTATATATTTTCCTTTGATGATGAGAATATTTTTTTCCTTGCAATATTTTCTTATTTATATTTTTTATATTTCTTCCTCTTCTTCTTCTTCCTCCTCCTCCTCCTCCTTCTTGCCCTTTTGGCATTTCTTGTAATACTCATTTGGTGATGATAAATTCCTTTAGCTTCTCTCTTCTGGACAGCTCTTTATCTGTTCTTAAATTAAAAATGATAGCCTTGTTAGGTAGAGTAATCTTCATTGTAGGTCCTTGCTTCCCTTGCTTTCCATCACTTTGATATTTCTTGCCTCTCCTTTTTGGCCTGAGAAGTTTCTGTTGAGAAATCAGCTAATAGTCTTATGGAGCTTTCCTGTAGGTAACTAACTGCTTTTCTCTTGCTGCTTTTAAGATTCTTTTTAAAAATTATTTTAAAAATTCAACAGGAGGGAAGATTCCCAAGCTAATTTTACAAGGTCAGCATTATCCTAATTAAAAAACCAGATGAAGACACTATGAAGAAAGAAAACTACAGGTCTATGTTCATCATTATCTGATGAACATAGATGCAAAAATCCTGAACAAAATATTAGCAAACTGAATCCAGCAATTTGTTAGATCATACACCATGATTAAGTGGGATTTAATTATGGGATGCAAAGTTGATGCAATATCCACAAATCAGTGAATGTGATACACCACATTAATGAAATGAAGGATAAAAATCATATGATCACATCAATAAAAGCAGAAAAAGCACTTGGCCAAATCCAGCACACATTTATGATAAAAAGTCTCGGCAAAGTGAGAATAGAGGGAACATATCTCAACATAGTAAAGGTCATATATGAAATATACACAGCTAACATCATACTTAATGGGAAAAAACTAAAAGCCTTTCCCTTAAGATCAGGAACACAACAGGAATGCCCACTTTTACCATTGTTACTCAACATAGTATTGGAAGTCCTTGCCACAGCAAGGAGACAAGAAGAATAAATAAAAGGCAGCCATATAAGGCATCCAAATTGGGAAGGAAGAAGTAAAACTGTCATTATTTGCAGATGACATGATACTGTATATAGAGAGCCCTAAAGATTCCACCAAAAAACTGCAAAATGGATAAATGAATTCAGTAAAGTAGCAGGATACACAATAAATATCCAGAAATAGGTTAGATTTTTATACACCAATAAAAAACTATCAGAAAGGGAAACTAAGAAAATAATCCATTTACAATTGCATCAACAAATACCTAGGAATAAATTTAACCTAGGAAGTAAAAGACCTATACTTGGAAAATTATAAGATACTGAAGAAAGAAATTAAAGAAGATACAAATAAATGGAACCATATACCATGTTCATGAATTGGAAGAATTAACATTGTTAAAAATGTCCATACTACCCAAAGCAATCTATATATTGAATACAATTCCTATCAAAGTACCAATGGTGTATTTCATAGAATGAGAACTAATAATCCAAAAATTTTTGTGGAAACTCAAAGGACCCTGAATAGACACCGCAATCTTGAGAAAGAAGAACAAAATTGGAGGTTTCACACTACTTGATATCAAACTATACTAAAAGCTTGTAAGTAATAAAACAACATAGTACTGTCATAAAAACAGACACATAGATCGAGGAAACAGAATAAAGCCCTGACTGGTGTGGCTTAGTTGGTTGGGTGTCATCCTGCAAAGTGAAATGTTGCCAGTTTGATCACTGATCAGGGCACATGCCTGGGTTATGGGTTCATGTTGGTCAGGATGTGTATGAAAAGCAACCAATTGATATTTCTCTCCTACATTGATGTTTCTCTCCCTCTCTTTCTCTCTCACTTCCTCTCCCTCTAAAAATAAATAAATAAAAAAATCTTTTTTTTTAAAGAAACAGAATAAAGAGCCCAGAAATAAACCCACACCTGTATGGTCAATTAATATTTGATGAAGAAGATGAGAATATACAATAGGGTAAAGGTGATCTAACCAGTAAATGGTATTGGGAAAATTGGACAGAAACATGCAAAAATATGAAAGACCACCTTTTCACATTATATACAAGAATAAACTTAAAATGGATTAAAGACTTAGCTGGAAGACTCAAAACCATAAAACCGAGATTTTACTGCCTATGTTTCCCCCTAGAACATTTCTCTTATGTAATACTGGTTTGACCAAAAATTTCATTTTTCCCCATAAGGTGGCTCTAGTAGTGCTTAGTTGACTTTAACTTCATTTGAAGCAACTTTGTTAAACTATCATATCTGCATGCGTTTTAAAAGAACTTATCAAAGTTAGTGAATTTTTGTAGATCCATTTTAATATTGAAGGTGGAAGAAAATAAGCCTCCACCTTCAATAAAACTATTATGCTTTATTATTTCAAGAAAGGTAAAAATGCAATTGAAATGCAAAAAGATTTGTGCAGTGTATGGGGAATGTGCTGTGACTGATGGAATGTGTCAAAAATGTTTTGTGAAGTTTTGTGCTGAAGATTTCTTGCTGGATGATGCTCCACAGTTGGGTATACCAGTTGAGGTTGATGGTGATCAAATCAAGACATTAATTGAGAACAATCAACATTATACTATGCAGGAGATAGTTGAAATTCTCAAAATATCCAAATCAAGAAAGTTATTGGTGAAATTGAAAATGTGTCTTTTATTTTATGAAAAAAGCTAAACAGACATTTTGGCCAAACCAATATTTTATCTAATATATTTCCTTGAGTAAAGGAAACAAAAGAAAAAAAATAAACAAATAGGACTACATCAAGCTAAAGAGTTTTTGCACAGCAAAGGAAACCATCAAAACTGAAAAGACAACTGACTGAGTGGGAGAACATATTTGCTCATGATATATCTTATAAGGGGTTAATATAAAAAAATTATAAAGAACTCATATAACTCAGCACCAAAAAACCCCCAAACAATCCAATTTAAAAAATGGGCAGTGTACCTGAATAGACTGTTCTCCAAAGGGGACACACATATGAAAGGATGCTTAATGTCACTAATCATTAGAGAAATACAAATTGAAACCATATTGAGATATTACCTCACACCTATCAGAATGGGTATCATTAATAAATCAACAGAGTTGGCAAGGATATGGAGAAAAGGGAACCCCTGTGCACCGTTGGTGGGAATGCAGATTGGTGCAGCCACTATGGAAAATGGTATAAAGAGTCCTCAAAAATATTAAATATAGAATTACCTTATAACCCAGCAATCACTTCTGGGTATATATCTGAAGAAAACCAAAGCACTAATTCAGAAGAATATATGCACCCCCAATCTTCATTGCATTCACAATAGCCAAGACATGGAAGCAACCCAAGTGTCCATCAATAGACAAGTGGATAAAAAAGCTGTGGTACACATATACAGTAGAATATTACTCAGCCATAAAAAGAGTGAAATCTTACTATTTGTGACAACATGGATAGACCTAGAAGGTACTGTGCTGAGTAAAATAAGTCACATACAAAAGACAAATACCAAATTATTTCACTTATTTATGGAATCTAAGGAACAAAATTAATGAATAGTGTAGAAACAGACTCATAGATACAGAGAACAGACAGATGGTTGCCAGACGGAAGAGGTGTAGGGGATGGGTGAAAATGGTGAAGGGATTAAGAAATACAAATTGGTAGTTACAAAGTAGTCATGGGATGTAAAGTACACTATAGGGATTATAGTCAATAATATTGTAATAATTAGTATGATGCCAAGTGGTACTGGAAATATCATAGGCAAACACTTTGCAAAGTATATGATTGTCTAACCACTCTGCTATACACCTGAAACCAATACAAAATTACTAAAAACTGTAATTTAAAAAATTAAAAAGTAAAGTTCTCTCTTTGCCTACGTTAACATTTGGTATTTTAATTATGATGTGTCTTGGTAGGGTCCTGTTTGGGTTCTTCTTGTTTGGGACTCTGTACTTCCTGGGCTTGTATGTCTATTTCCTTCAGCAGATTAGGGAAGTTTTCAGTCATTTCTTCAAATACACTTTTAATTTCTTGTTCTTTTTCTTCTCCTGTTACTGCTATGGTGTGAGTGTTGATTTAATTGTCTGCTTCATCTAATCTGCTGTTGATTCCCTCTCATTTATTCTTTATTTCTTACTGGTACTTTATGTTTTTTAAAAATATTTATTTATTTATTTATTTATTCTTTTTTAAAAATTTTAATTGTTGTTCTTGTACAGTTTTCTGTCTTTTACTCCCATCCCAGCCCACCGCCCCAGCCCTCCCCACCTCCCTCCCATTTCCATCCCCCCTAGTTTTGTCCATATATCCTTTATACTTGTTCCTGTAAACCCTTCACCTTTTCCCCTGAAATTCCTTCCCCTCTCCCCTCTGGTGACTCTCAGCCTGTTCTCAATTTCAGTGTCTTTGGTTATATTTTGCTTGTTTGTTTGTTATATTTTGCTTGTTTTTTTTTATTTTGTTGATTAGGTTCCAGTTAAAGGTGAGATCATATGGTATTTCTCTTTCACTGCCTGGCTTATTTCGCTTAGCATAATGCTTTCCAGTTCCATCCATGCTGTCACAAAGGGTAGGAGCTCCTTCTTTCTTTCTGCTGCATAGAATTCCATTGTGTAAATGTACCATAGTTTTTTGATCCATTCATTTACTGATGGGCACTTGGTTACTTCCAACACTTGGCTATTGTAAATTGTGCTGCTATGAACATTGGGGTACATAGGTTCTTTTGGATTGGTGTTTCAGGGTTCTTAGAATATAATCCCAGCAGTGGAACTGCTGGGTCTAAAGGTAGATCCATTTTTAGTTTTCTTAGAAAAATCCATACTGTTTTCCGTAGTGGTTCTACCAGTCTGCAATCCCACCAACAGTGCAGTAGGGTCCCCTTTTCTCCACAACCTCTCCAACACTTGTTTGTTGCTTTGTTTATGATGGCCATTCTGACTGGTGTGAAGTGGTATCTCATCGTGGTTTTAATTTGCATCTCTCTGATAGCTAGCAATACTGAGCATGTTTTCATGTGTCTCTGGATCCTCTGTATGTCCTCCTTGGAGAAGTGTTTGTTCAAGTCCGTTGTCCATTTTTTAATTGAATTGCTTTTCTTCTTAGAGTGGAGTTATGTAAGTTCTTTATATATTTTGGAGATTAAATCCTTGTCTGAGGTATCATTAGCAAATATGTTTTCCCATACAGTTGGTTCTCTTTTTATTTTAATACTGTTTTCTTTGGCTGTGTAGAAGCTTTTTATTTTGATGAGATCCCATTGTTTATTCTTTCCTTTATATCCTTTGCTCTAGGGAACATATCAGTAAAAATGTTGCTGCATGAAGTATCTGAGATTTTCCTGCCTATGTTCTCCTCTAGGACTTTAATGGTGTCACGGCTTATATTTAAATCTTTTATCCACCTTGAATTTATTTTTGTGTATGGTGTAACTTGGTGCTCGAGTTTCATTTTTTTGCATGTACCTGTACAGTTCTCCCAACACCACTTGTTAAAAAGGCTATTTTTTACTCTATTTTATGTTGCTGCCCCTTTGTCAAATATTAATTGACCATAGAGAATTGGGTTTATTTCCAGGGCTCTCTGTTCTGTTCCACTGGTCCATGTGCCTGTTTTTATGCCAGTACCAGGCTGTTTTCATTACAGTGGCCTTGTAATACAGTTTGGTATCAGGTATTGTGATCCCTCCTACTTTGCTCTTCTTTCTCAAAATTGCAGCAGCTATTCAGGGTCATTTATGGTTCCATATAAATTTTTGAAGTGTTTGTTCTATGTCTGTGAAATATGCCATTGGTACTTTAATAGGCATTGCATTGAATCTGTAAATTACTTTGGGTAGTATGGACATTTTGATGATGTTAATTCTTCCAGTCCATGAATGCGATTTATGCTTCCATTTGTTTGTGTCTTCCTTGATGTCTTTCTTCAGTGTTGTGTCATTTTCTGCATACAGGGCTTTTACCTCCTTGGTTAGGTTTATTCCTAGGTATTTTATTTTTCTTTTTGCTATATCAAATGGGATTTTTTCCTTGATTTTGGCTTCTGTGGTTTCATTGTTGGTCTACAAAAATGCCTTTGATTTATGGATATTGACATTGTATCCGGCTGTTTGGCCAAATTCATTTATTAGGTCAAGCAGCTTTTTGGCCAAGTCTATAGGATTTTCTATGTACACTATCATGTCATGTGCAAACAATGATAGTTTTGTTTCCTCCTTTCCGATTTGGATGCCCTTTATTTCCTTTTCTTGTCTAATCACTGTGGCTAAGACTTCCAATACTATATTGAATAGAAGTGGTGAAAGTAGGCAACCTTGTCTTGTTCCTGATCTTAGTTGGAAAGATTTTAGTTTTTGCCCATTGAGTGTGATGTTGGCTGTAGGTCTCTCATATATGGCCTTTATTATGTTGAGGAATGCTCTCTCTCTTCCCACTTTGCTGAGTGTTTTTATCATAAATGGGTATTGTACCTTATCAAATGCTTTTTCTGCATCTATTGATATGATCATGTGAATTTTGTCTTTGCTTTTGTTTATGTGATGTATTACATTTACTGATTTGCAAATGTTGAACCATCCTTGCATCCCTGGGATGAATCCCACTTCATCATTGTGTATGATCTTTTTAATGTATTGTTAGATGTGGTTTGCCAATATTTTGTTGAGGATTTTAGCGTCTATGTTCATCAGCGATATTGGCCTGATGTTTTCTTTCTTTGTTGTGTCTCTATCTGGTTTTGGGATTAGGATGATGCTGGCTTTGTAAAAAGAGTTTGGGAGTCTTCCATCATTTTGGATTTTTTCAAATAGTCCATGAAGAATAGGGGTTAGCTCTTCCCTAAATGCTTTGTAGAATTCTCCTGTGAAACCATCTGGTCCAGGGCTTTTGTGTGTTGGGAGTTTTTTGATTACTGCTTCTATTTCATCTGCTGTTATTGGTCTGTTCAGGCTTTCTGCTTCTTCTTCATTGAGTTTTGGAAGATTACATTTTTCTACAAACTTGTCCATTTCACCTAGGTTTTCAAATTTCTTGGCATACAGTTCTTCATAGTAATTTCTTACAATCCTTTGTATTTCTGTGGTATCAGTTGTAATCTCTCCTCTTTCATTTCTGATTGTGTTTGTTTGAGTCCTCTCTCTTTTTTTCTTAATGAGCCTGCTTAAAGGCTTGTCAATTTTGTTTATCTTTTCAAAGAACCAGCTCCTGGATTCATTGATCCTTAGAATTGTGCTTTTAGTCTCTATGTCATTTAATTCTGCTCTGATCTTGGTTATTTCCTTCCTTCCTTCTTGCTCTGGGCTATCTTTGTTGTTGTTCCTCAAGTTCTTGTAGGCCTTGGGTTAGGTTGTTTGTTGAAATGTTTCTATCTTTTTTTAGGTGGGCCTGTGTTGCTATGAACTTCCCTCTCCAGACTGCCTTCACTGTGTCCCATAAGGTTTGGGTTGTTGTGAGTTTATTTTCGTTTGTTTCCAGAAACTTTTTGATTTCTTCCCTAATTTCATTCTTGACTCATTCATTATTTAATAGCATGCTATTCAATCTCCATGATTTTGCATGTTTTGGGGTTTTCCCCTTGGGGTTGGTTTCTAGTTTCAGTCCCTTGTGGTTGGAGAAAATGCTTGGTATGATTTCAATTTTCTTGAATTTGTTGAGGCTTGTTTTGTGTCTTATCATGTGGTCTATCTTTGAAAATGTTCCATGTGCATTTGAAAAGAATGTGTATTTAGTTTATTTGGGGTGAAGGGCTCTATATATATTAGTTAAGTCCATTTCATCTAGAGTGTTGTTCAGTGCCACAATATCTTTGTTGATATTTTGTTTAGAAGATCTGTCCATTTTTGACAGTGGGGTGTTAAAATCCCCTAATATAATTGTGTTGCTGTCAATATCTTTCTTGAAGTCCTCTAAGATTTTCTTGATGTATTTAGGTGCTCCTATGTTGGGTGCATATATATTTACGATGTTTATGTCTTCTTGGTGGATTCTTCCCTTGATTATTATGAAATGACCTTCTGGGTCTCTCTTTATGGCCCTTCTTTTGAAGTCTATTTTGTCTGATATGAGTATTGCTACTCTGGCTTTTTTTCCCTGTCCATTTGCTTGGAAAATTTGTTTCCAGCCCTTCACTTTGAGTCTGTGTAGGTCTTTTGTCCTGAGGTGGGTCTGTTGTAGGCAGCATATGCGTGGGGTCATGCTTTCTTATCCATTCAGGTCTTCTATGTCTTTTGATTGGATCATTTAATCTATTTACATTTAAGGTTATTATTGATAGGTACTGATTCATTGCCATTTTCATACCTGTGTTCATATATCTCTCTCTCTCTCTCTCTCTCTCTCTCTCCCTTCCTTCCTTCCTTTCCTTAAAGCAGTCCCTTTAGCATCTCTTGCAGAACTGGTTTGGTAGAGATGTATGCTTTTAGACTTCTTTTGTCTTGGAATCTCCTTATTTGGCCTTCTATCTTGATTGAAAGCTTTGCTGGGTAAAGTAGTCTTGGTTGCAGGCCTTTGGTTCTCATTACTTGGAATATTTCTTGCCATTCTCTTCTGGCTTGGAGCGTTTCCATTGAGAAGTCAGCTGCTAACCTTATTGGGTGCCCTTGTATGTTACTTGCTGTTTCTCCCTTTCTGCCTTTAAGATTCTTTGTCTTGGAATTTTGCCATTTTAATGATGATGTGTCTTGAAGTGTGCCTCTTTGGGTTCCTCTTCATTGGGAGTCTCTGTGTCTCCTGGATTTGTGTGACTTTTTCTCTCATCAAATTAGGGAAGATTTCCATCATTACTTTTTCAAATAGGTTTTCTATCCCTTGCTCTTCTTCTTCTCCTTCTGGTATCCCTATTATATGGATATTATTATGTTTTATATTGTCTTGCATTTCTCTTAATCCCTCTTCATTCTTTCTGAGCCTCTGTTCCTTTTCTTGCTCTTTTGGGGTGTTTTTTTTTTCTACTTTGTCCTCCAACTCGCTGATCTGATCTTCTGCTTCATCGATTCTGCTTTTGATTCCTTCTACTGTGTTCTTCAGTTCAGAAATTGTATTCTTCATTTCCTCTCAGCCTTTGTTGATAGTTTCTATTTCCTTTTTCATGTTCATTTAGTTTGCAATGAGTTCATCTAGCTTCCCTGTAGTTTCCGGTAGCTCATTGAGAGCTCATTGAACTTCCTGACAACCATTGCTTTGAACTCAATATCTGACAGTTGAGTTGCCTCTGTTTCATTTAGCACTCTTTCTGGGGCTTCCTCCTTTCCTTTCATTTGGGGATTGTTTCTTTGTCTTCCCATTGTTTCTGAGACTCTTCTTGTTAGCCTCAGCTTCTTAAATTGATCTGTTCTGGCTCCCTGGGTTTATGGTGTGAACTTCTGTGGTAGAATACCTGTGAGATTCAGCGGTGCAGTCTCTTTCGGATATCCTGGTGTTCATAGCTTCCACTGTCTCAGCTGTTGGGATGCCCCCTCTTTGGGTCCAGCTCTGTTTTTTCACAGTTCCAGAGGTTTTTTTTTTTGTCTCACTCATGGGTATTTGAAAAGAGAAAAGAGAAAAAGAAAATGAAAAAAGAAAAAAGTGGAAGGAAGAAGAGATAAAATTGGAAAGAAAGGAAGAAAGAATAAAACAAGAAAGAAGTAAAGAGAAGCACAAGGAATTGAGGGATGAAAAAGATAAAAATAATAAAAATATGTAATTAAAAAAAAACCCCCAAAAACAAAAAACACCTCTTGCTGGTTTCAAACTTACCAAGCCAGTTTTTTTGGTCCTGCTGGCTTCAACAGTGAGGGTCAACGGTATCACTTTTCTCCCTGTTCAGCACCCAGTCAGCTTTGTGCTACTATCCCCAGGGCTAGCCCAGTGCCTCTCCATGCAGGGCCTCAGGTGTGGGCTCTGGGCCTACTGCAGAGCACATGGTTTCCCTGAGTTTATGGATGTAAGCTTGGGTCTCCCACGGATTGAGAACTCCCTGGGGTTTATGGGTGTGAGCTCTGGGTCTCCTACAGGGTGCACGTGCCGTCCCTGGCTTATGGGTGTGGGTTCTGGGTTTCCTGCAGTGCGCATGCTAAGAGCTCATACTCTAAGTTCACGGGTATGAGCTCTGGGTTTCCCACAGATCGTGCGCACTCCCTGGGTTCACATGCATGGGCTCTGGTTCTCCCACGGATCACTCGCACTCCCCACGTTCCCGGCATGGGCTACGGGTCTTCCACAAAGCCCCCTCCTCTGGTTGCGGGTGTCTCTGGTCACTTGGGCTCCGACATGCACTCCACCCAGGGGTATGCATGGGTGCTCACAGCCCCAGGGTGTTTGCCACTCAGACCTTAACTTCTCTCTCTACAACTTCAAGCAACCAGGTCTCTCCCATTGATGCTCAACCCGTGTTTGGCCAGGGAGTGAGCAGTTGACCTGGCTCCCTCCCTAGAGTCTTATGGCAGACCTGGCAAGCACTGGGCCCATGGCTTCAGCCGCCGTGGTCTCCACATGTATCCCTGGGCTCTTATTGTCCTGAAGAATTCTCCTTACCGTCTGGTTTTTCAATGTCCGCTACAGATTTTGATCTCCTATTTTCATATATGCTGTGGTACTGTTGGCTGTCTGCTCTGTTCCTCTGTAGATCGGCTAGGTTTTTCTCCTGTGTGTAGGGGGATGTGGAATCTGCCTCCTCCTACTGCGCCACCATCTTCCAGCTAATCCTTATCTCCATTTTTATGTTTTCCAATTCTCTGGTGATGTTCTCACTGAGAAATCTACTCTTCTCCTAAGTTCATTGAGCATCCTTATAAACCAGTGTTTAGAATGCTATGTCTTATAGATCGCTTGCCTCTGTTTTGTTTTGTTCTTTTTCTGGAGTTTTGTCCTATTCTTTCATTTGGGACATGTTTCTTTGTCTCCTCATTTTGACTGATTCCCTGTGTTTTTTCTATATATTGGTTGGCCAAAAAGTTCTTTTTCTTTTTCCCCATTAGATGGCTCTAGTGGCACTTAGTTGTCTTTTTAACTTCATTTGAAACAATTTTGTGAGATTGTATTGTGACTGCTGTTATATCAGTGTGCATTTAAAAAACTGATCAAAATTAGCAAATTTTTGTGTGGTTGTTTTAATATTGATGATGGAAGAAAATAAGCAGCATTTTCAGCATATTATGCTTTATTATTTCAAAAGAGGTAAAAATGCAACTGAAACACAAAAAAAGATTTGTGCACTGTATGGAGAAGGTGCTATGACTGATGGAACAAACTGATGTCAAAAATGGTTTGTGAAGTTTCATGCTGGAGATTTCTTGCTGGACAATGCTCCACAGTTGAGTAGACCAGTTGAGGTAGATGGTGACATTTAACTGAGAACAATCAACATTATACCATGCAGGAGATAGCTGAAATACTCAAAATATCCAAATCAAGAAAGTTATTGATGAAAATGAAAAAATGTGTCTTTTATTTTATAGAAACAAACATAAGAACTTTTTGGCCAACCCAATATTAGGTAGATTTGCTGTCTCCCAGTTTGGCAGACTGGCCTTGTACAGTAGGTGTCCTGTGGGGCCCAGTGGCACAATCTCCCTCTTCACCTGATCTGGGTGTTCCAGGGGTATCCCTTGTGTGGGCTGTGTGTACTTGAACCTTGATTGCTGTTGGCACATCAGTGATTGAAATTCACCTCAGGCTGATTGGCTGGGAGAACTAGCTGTGTCTACAGTGAACAAGCTGTTGTGAAGGGCCTGAGCCCATGGAGTGGCATTTGCTTTAGTAGGCTCTGGTGCACCCTGAGTCTACCGTTTGGGTGTGCCATTTATGGTGCTGATTGGCTGGTGCTCTGATGTGGGCTCAAGCCAGCTACCAGGTATGTTTGTTCTGGAGGCTCTGGTGCAGGTCAAAGTCAGCTACTGCCTTGGTCAGCCTGGAGGCACCTGGTAGAAGCTACAAAGTGATATGCATATGGCTGCCACTTGTGCCAGGCTTAGAGGTGCCTGGGACATGCTAAGCTCTGAATGGCGGCTGGCTGCCAATAGTGCTGGGCTTGGGGCCACTTAGCAAGAGGTACAGGGCATACTGAGTTTAGATGCTGCTTTTGGGGGGCGGTTGTGGACCTTGAGAGATTTTAAAGAAAGTCCACAGCATGAGCTGAGACAGGCCGTTTGTGTGGAAGAGCTGCTGGCAGAAGTTTGGGCCAGGTATTTAATTGGGTGGGGTGGAGTCACAGGGAACTACCAGGGTGGGGTGAACAGTGTTAGTCAGGTTGATAGAAACTTAGATATGGCAGTCACCTGTGCCTGCCAGCTGGGTGCGGGCAGGGCTAAATAAAGGAATAATGACATTTGCCAACAGTTATGTCTGAGAGAAAGCTGCCCCTTTAGACCTCACCTTGAAGCCAACTTCTCTCTGTATGACCTTGGCACTTTCAAGATGCTGCCCCAGTGTTGGAGCTCAGAACAAGTGAGTCTGTGAGCAACTAGTCCCTGCATGGGCCCTTTAGGGGAATAGCTTGGACTCCAGAAGCTTCCTCTCTCACTTGGCTACATCCCTGTTGGTTTTCACAGTCAGAAGTTACTGGTGCTCCAGGGTAGGGGGCTTGGTGTGGGGCTAGGACCCTTTGCTCCTCAGAAAGAAACTCCACAACTGAGATATATTTCCTGTATCTTAACTGCTACATGTGACTGTGGGACCCGCCCATTCTATGTCTTCACCATTCCTATGAGCCTTGACGTGGCTGCTTCTTATATTCTTAGTTATAGGATGTGTGTTCAGCTAGACTAGACTTCAGGTGATTCTCAATGATGATTTTTCTGTAATTTAGTTGTAATTTTGATGTGAGTGTGGGAGGAGGCACACACATCATCTGCTTACTTCGCCACCTTGACTGGAAATCTCTTCAATGTTTTTTTCTTTTTTCTTTTTCTTTTTAAAATTTAAGTTCCAGCCCCATCTTTTGCCAGTTGTATGGGTGAGGGCAGGACTCTTACCTTTTTAGGCTTCAGTTACGTGCAGATTTAAAATGGTTGTACAGTCTTCCCCAGTGTAGTGGTGAGGATAAGAAGAGAGGGTGCATATGTGAGGACTTTGCCCACTGTGCAGAGCACTGTCAATGTAAGGGACAAGTTTCTTACAGATCTAGACTTATGAGAATTTAGAAGGTCCTGATGTAGTTCATCTGCCTGCTCTAGGAAGGGCTGTGCCACCCTGCAGCTGCAGTCCTTCCAGGTGTGCAGAGCTGCCCTGAGTTTTGTTCCTCATGGGCTTGGCTCATTCTGTTTCCCTGTCCTTGCAGAGGAGGCTCAGTTGCCATAGTCTCCTGGCACTCCACTTATGTACCTCTCCAGGGATGCAATTGAAAACTGATTCCTGCAGAGGTGAAATCAAAGTACCAGCTATAAGCAGGAGCCTGAACAAGAGGAGAGGGCAAGCCAGCCAGGGGCTGGCAACACACCCAATTAATGAGACAACACACCCAATTTCCTCTGGCTCAGCTACTTGAGAATGCTGTCTGGAAACCTGGAAGCATAAAATAATCCAACTTTGACTTTCTATAGAGGTACCCTGGCAAATGCTTTCTGCCGAGATCAGAACAGCCACCAATTCATCCAGGAAACCAAATGTAACTAGTATGAGAAAGGTCTCACAGGTACAGAAGGCCATTCTAGCAGAAACAGTGGATCAAGAGAAATGGCAGTGTCAGTGTCTTATCTGGCATTGTTTGGAGAAAGTGCACTGATCGGTGAAGAAACATCACAGGTGTCTATACATAGAACTTTATAGTAACAAAGCATTTTTTCTCATTTGACCTTCAGAACAATTCTGTGCAGTCAAACAGAAAACTGGGGCTCAGAGAAACTGAGCAACTTTCTACGGTTACACAGCTACTAAGATGTCCACCTGGAATTGACCAGTCCCAAGCCTGTTCACCTGTTACACCAATCTTCCTGCTATCAACAACTTGGCAGTATATCCTGCTGGACTGTAGATGCATACATTAGGTTGAATAGTGTCCCCCAAGAATTCAATCTACCTGAATCCTCAGAAAGTGATCTTATTTGAAAATAAGGCCCCTGTAGAAGTAATTAGTTAAGACTAGGTCATGCTTGGATTGATGGGCTCTTAATCCAATAACACTGGTAAGAAGTCACATGGGGTGACCTCCAGCCAACATGGAGGCATAGGTAGATATGCTTTGCTTCCTTGCACAACCTAAAGAAGATTAACAACCAACTAGAAATTTAAAAAACAACCAGAACTACCAGAGAATCGAACTTTATGGAAGTCCAACAACCAAGGAGCTAAAGAAAAAACATTCATCCACACTGGCAGGAGGGGTGGAGGTGGGCAGCCGGGGTGGAGAGGACGCTTGACAAGGTGGCGGCTGAAAAC
>PVKU01009062.1:0-66070 GCA_004027475.1 Anoura caudifer | reverse complement strand
GAGTGGGCCCATCCGCAGCCTGCGCTGGGCCAGTCCAGACGGGGGCTTTGCGTGCACCCAGGCCGAGGGTTCGAGCTGCCTGCGTGGGCAGGGAAGGCGTCCCCAGGGAGGGAGGGCTGTGTCCCCGAGGGCGGTGACGTGGCCCGGCCCTCGGCCCTGGGTGGCTCTCACAGAGCCCAGCCCTGCCTGACAGTCGCGGCAGCGGGACCCGGAGGCGCCTGGGCCAGCACCGACCCCCGCACCATCTCCGTCCGCAGGGGAACAGCAGCAACGAAAGCCTTTGCTTTTCTGTGTTGAGAAGGTCCGCGGTGGACACCTGCGCTCGGATGTGAGAATCGACACGGAGTTGCGGGTCCTCCTCCGTGTTGGGTTTCGGTGAGACCGGCGCCAGCGGCCAGGCCCCGGGTCACCACCCCCCCACCCCTCCACCCCGCGCCCCGCCATCCCGCGCCCCCGCCCCACCCATCCCAGGAACCCAGAAGGACTGTCTGTCCTTCCCGGGCTCCACAGAGGACACACCCATCCGGTTCCGTCGCGGAGACACGGGAAGGTCGGTGAGTTGCTGTAGCTCATTTCAGGATACGTTGCTCCGCGGGGATGGATTCCTCTTCGTCGTCTTCCGCCGCGGGTGTGGGCTCCGTGGACCCGCAGCTGCAGCGTTTCATCGAGGCGGAGACTCAGAAGCAGCACTTCCAGCGGCTGGTGCACCAGATGACCGATCTCTGCTGGGAGAAATGCATGAACAAGCCCGGGCCGAAGCTGGACCGTCAGGCTGAGGCCTGCTTCGGGAACTGCGTTGAGCGCTTCATTGACACAAGCCAGTTCATCTTGAATCGCCTGGAACAGACCCAGAAATCCAAGCCAGTGCTCTCGGAAAGCCTTTCTGACTGATGTCGGCCTCCCCTTTTTGGAGAGGGAAGAGAGTTGGAGGATGGTGGAGGAAAAGGCCGTGGGGGCCCGGGCTCCCACCTTTGGCATCAGAGGAGTGAAGACCAGTTTTGTGTGTGTGTCGGGTGGGGGGGTGGCGTTTAAGGGTCATGTGTGTATTTGGTGTGTTTTTTTAACATTAATCTTGTAAAAACAGCAGACAGATTAATGGAACACTTTCCTAGACGTGTATTACTGTTGGTGGGACTGTGTTTGTCTCAAAGTCCCATTAACTGCTTCCTGTAATTTGTAATTAACTCACTTCCTGCTTCCACGTGAGTAAAACCTGCCATCTGCGTGGCCTTGTTTCAGATTCCTGGGGACATGGATACACGTCTTGGTGTCTGAGGGAGGGCAGCAGTGGGGGGGGGGGTGGAGTAATTTGGTCCTTAACTAGTGTTCCGACCATTGGTGCTGGAAAAAAACGCGGCGTGTTCATGTAATGCAGTTCGGCTTCCTGAATTATCTCCCTGGTCCTGTGATTTACTTCAAGCGCGGTCTCCAGGCGGTACAGGCGGCTGAGTGTCCAGGGGCCTTTAATTATAAAGGAATCTGGCCAGTGAACTCAGTTCTCATTACTAAGGTGCCACAGGGAAGAAGCGAACTTGAGCTGTGTGTCAGGGTCTGAGAATTTCAGGTGTGCCTGAGTAAGTGTGAAGCTTTAGGCCTGTCGGAATTTAACCGCCGCTGGAGGTACAGTTGCGTGCCCAAATAATCAGTGTAGGTTCCATTTACTGCGTTCTTTTGATCGCTGAAGTAAAAGCTTCTGTAAGATTAAAAAAAAAAAAGACACACCCAGGGAGTCCTGCCCTCCCCCCACCCCGGAAGGCACCCTGCGGGCCTCCACCCGGAGCACGGCCCGAGGGCAGAACTGGGTAGCCTCCAAATTGCCTGCCGGCCAGGGAGGCTGCCTCTGAGGGTCCCTGACCAGAGGCTTCTCTAGCGAAATAATTTAGACTTTTCTTTTCTAATTTTATTGCCATTGGAGCGATTCATCACCAGCTCCGGTGGAAACCACTCCGAGGGCTTACGCTGGTAAGCGGCGTGATCGCTCCGTCTTCGTCACTGCTGACGGAGCCTCCGAAACCACCCAGAACTCCCTGCGTAAGGGATCAAACAGCATCTCCGACGGAGACCTGCTGGGATGGTGGTTTCTAGGCTGGTGTTTCGCAAACGTGCGCTGTATCGGCGTCAGCGTCATCGCTAGTGGCCACCCGCGGTGAGATTCCCGGACACCGTGTCGAGCGCAATGTTTTTGTCCCCGTGGTCAGATGTGGGTCACAGGGAGCGCCTCCCGCCGGTCAGAGATGCCCCTGTCTGTCTCCCACGTGAAGGACCGTGCCCCGTCCCTGCCGCGGTCCGATGGCTGTGGCTAAGTGGCAACGTGATGGCTCGGGCCAAGGCTGGACGCCACCGTGACTCCAGGGCAGCAGTCCCCAAACGAGCTCGCCTGGTGGGGACCGGGGTGCGGCCCCTTCCCCGGGACCCGGACTGAGCCCGTGCTTGTGAATGGCCCGCGCCGTCCGAGACTTCGCCGGCCGCGGGTTTCCGACGCGCACTTTTCCAGTCTCTGCTTTCTCCCCAGGGCCTTGAGGCTGTCTCTCTCTCTCTCTGTTTTGGTGAACTGGACCGTTTCTTTCCTTGTCCGGCATTTTTCAGATTTCTGGGACTGCTCTGCAGCCCTTGACGTTACCGGGTCCTGGCCAACAGAACCCAGGCCGCCACCTGCAGCTGAGGGTGCTGGGCGGGGCGGAGGGCTGAACCTCTGTCTCCTGTTAAACTGAGCCTCCCAGGGGCACAGGTGTCTCCGTCCGTCCGCACCGAGGAGCCGACTCCCCTGAACCAGCCCCGGCCCCCGCAGGTGCGCCCTCCCCGGGGCGGGTTTCCTGGAGTGGACGCCTCCCTCTGCCTCCAGACCAGCAGCCGCGGCAAACCAGCGTGACGGCAGGGGCCGTGGGCCCTCCTGGTTCTCGGAGGCAGGAAGCTTGCAGGGCCAGGTTCCTGTGACCTGGCTGCGTGGGAGCCAGACGTCCTGCCCCACGTCCCACCTAACACCTGGCCGCAGAGGTCACATGCCCTCAGAGGGGACACTGGAGCGGTCATCCCACACTGGAATGAAAACCCAGTTCCGCTCTGAAAACAGCCTGCTGCTCTCACCCGTGGGCCCCTCCCGTGTGCCAACCCCCACTGCAACCCTAGCGTCACTCTCTCCTGGAGGCCCAGGTGCTCCGGGATGGGGACAGCAAAGGGCTGTGGCATCTCACCAGCACCCCGCTCTGGTAAGACAGGCGTGGCCATGCCGGCTGAGGAGGGTGGCACCCTGCTGTCCCTCCCCTGGGAGCTGTGACAGGGGAGTCTCACACAGCGAGGACAGCGGCCCTGCGTGCATCTCACGGGGGCCCCCAGCGTGGGGCCACTGCCCTGGGGACAGCAGGACATGTGTCCCCGTGAAGCCCTCATCAGCCAGCGTCCAGCAGCTGCTCCCTGTGCTGGGACTGGGTCTCCTTGGGGGACCCCATGGCCAGACGCCAGAGGCATGCCCCCCCAGCCCCTCTCAGCCTGGAGCCCACCATGCCCCTCGCCCCCCACTGGCCGGTGGCAGGACTGGGCAGGGCCCCGCACACCCAGGCAGCGACCCTGTCTTCCAGTCGGGCCCCGCGCCCCACAGCCCTGCCGGCACTGACAGTCCCGGGAAGAGCTCAATGCATGGACTGTGCCCAAGGAAAACACTTCTTCAAAAACAAGTGGGATTTTAATGTAGTCGCTGGGCAGCCTCGGGACCGTAAAAAAGGAGTTAGTTCCAGGAACTGCACAGCGCTGAGCCGAGCACCCGAAACGCGGTGCGCGGCGGGGAGGCAGCAGGGGCTCCGGGAAACGCTGCTCCTCTTCATCAGGACGGCTCCTTGACGGTGCGTTCCGGGACTCTCAGCCAGCAGTACAAGCAGAAGTTACTTCCCTGCTCGCCAGAGCTCCCTGACCCGCCCGCCCCACCCTCCAGGGAGAGCAGCCCGAGGTGAGCCTGCAGGGGTGGGGGGGCCCCTGCGGACAGGGCCACGCGGCCTGTGGATTTCAGGGTCCCCGATGACACAGAGGCCCGCGGAGCCCGCACTGGCTGCGGGAGGACAGGCGGCGAGCCCTCCCCAGGACACGCGCCCTCCTCCGTGAAACCCAGGCGGGGCAGCGCAGCCCGAGCCGGGGCTATGGAGGGCCAGGCTGGACTCCGGCCTCGGGCTCCCGGCTCGTTTCTCTGCAGACGCCTCGCCTGGGTCCTGGGCACTGGTCCGTTACCGGACTCTGCGCAAACCCCCACCCCCCCTCCGCCGCACCCTGAGTCCCGCAGACCTGGACCCGGCAGGCAGCACGGGCCAGGTTTTCACGAGGCAGCAGCTGCCCCCGCCCCTCCCTGGGGTGCGTGCTGCCGAGACCAACCACCCTGAGACGGGCGGCTGCAAGCCCACGGACCCGCGGGCCCGGCCCAGCACGGCCACCACCTCCGATGCTACACGCACGGAGCCCGGGACTCGAGCTCAAGTGGCAGCAGTGCTACCGGAGCTGCGTGGACACTTGCTCTCCAAGGGGCGGCCGCTCACCGGCTGTGCTGACCGCACACCTGGTCCGCACTCAGACTGAGCTCAGGGGCCACTCAGCGGGCAGCAGCCAGCAGCGGGCGGGTGAGGCTGCCCCCTGCCCAGGGGGCCCTGCTTCGCTGAGGGGGGCACGGCCAACGGTCATAGCACCCTCCAAGACGCAGCTGCGTGGTCTTAGGCTTCGGCTCCCAGAACCTCATGGGGCAGAAAGGCACTTGAGGGAACAGCGAGTACCTTCTGCTCGGTGCAGAACCGCGAGGGCAGGACACATGGCTGTCGGCGCACGGCCGGGAGGTGTGGAGCCCCAGCGTGGCGCCGAGGGCAGGGCCCGAGCCTCACGGCCGCGCACACCCCACACGGAGTCTGTTTGAGGGTCGGCAGCGCTCCCGGGAGCCGAGTCCGACCCGCTCTGGGCCACCTCCTCAGCCCTTGGGGCGTCGACTCAGAGACTGGGACGGTATTTATCTGCTTTTTCTCTGCCCAAGAAAACAGTGGAAAACGAAAGCGACGAAACTGCCTGGGCACCGGGCACGAACCGCATGCCCACCAGGAAGGTGCACCAGCAGCAGCTCACAGGAGGCCCCGGTGCCAGTCTGCACGGCCCGAGGAGCCCTCTCCCCGCAGCAGGCCTGGCCCGCGGCTGCCCGCCCCTGCCCCCCACCCCCGTTAAGGACCTGAGGTGTGAAGTGAGGGGCTGGCTCACCTCCTGAGACACAGAGCAGCCCAGAGGATCCCAGACACTCCGTTCTCCTGTCTCCTTAATGGCCTTGGGCGGCGCTGACCGGGCCGCACCCCTGCCTGGCCCGCTGCCTGGCTGCTCGCTCCCACTCAGGAGTCATTAGCGGTGCTCGTTTGTAGGGAAATGCAGACTCCTGGCCTCTGAGACCTGCACTCCAACTCGAAACTGCTGGGGAGCTTTGTTGTCAATTCTTAAAGCCCACAGAGAGGGAGAGAGGAGGAAGGAGGGAGGGATGGGGTGCCAGGCCGGCTCCCGGTGGTGGAACCTTCCACGGCAGGGTCTCCCCGTCCCACAGGGCGCCACTGACCCTGCGGCCGCCGAGCTACAGGACAACCGTGGCCAGGGCAGCCGAGGACCTGGGTTTTGGGCCTCACTAACTGTGACCCACAGAACCCCCTGGCCACACGGGGCCGGGGCCACCGCATGGACGCCGCACAGCTCCGGAGTGAGCCACCAACAGGACCAGCCGCAGGGCGGGCTCCGCGCCCCGGGGTCCGGTTAGCGGGGGCGAGCGAGGAACAGGGTTCCCTCCCTCCACTCGCCGGCTGACGAGCCGATCCGAGGCAGCGAAGGCTATGGTTTTCCTTCGCACTTTACAGCGCTGACTTGCAAGCTCCACTCCCCCTTCGGAGGGCGAACTGCAGGCCTGGTGCTGGGGCTCATCACCCGGGACTCCCACGGGTGCTTCCACACTGAGCACGCCGCCCTACAAACCTCCGGCAGTTTCCGCCATTTCTTGGTATTCGCTCCGTACTTTTCTGTAATCGATTGTTAAACAGAACAAGTGCTTTAATCTCGGCGCACACCTGAGTTACGCTGAACTGCCTCACAGCCAAGGGTGAGCGGGCCGGTCAGCAAACATGGCCACCCACCAGCGGAGTGCGGGCCCAGGCCTGACACACGCGTGTACGGAGACAGTGTCCCAGAGCCGTTTTATTTGCCAAAGTCGGAAGCAGCCGCGTGCAAACCCGCGGGACAGGGCACCAGGCGAGGGTGTGAGCGCCGTCCCTCCACGTCTGGTCGCCCAGCAGAGCCTGGCCCGGCGACAATCACCGTCAGTCTGCGTACAGCCCGACGGGTCCCAACCCTCTGGAGCGGAAGATGCCCCTCCCGGCCCACGACACTGCGGGGTCTTTCGCAGAGCGGTTTTTGATCGATCCCCCCCCTCGATTTTAAAGCGCGAGGAGTCCCGAGAGTCCACAGCCCGGAGCTTCCTCGTCGCCGCGCCGCGGAGGTGCCGTCACTTCAGCCAGATCCACTTGTCGCCCACGTCCGCGTTGTACCCAGGGCTGTACCGGCGGCCGGGCAGCTGTGGAGGGAAGCGGCCACAGTCACCATCGACTCGCAGGCATGTCCGGTCCCCCCCACTCACCCCACAGCAGCCCCCTCATCCAGCCCTGCATTCTCCACGCCAGAGAGGCCTCGGTGGGGCCCAGCCGTGGGCGGCGGGCCAGCGGGGCCCGGGTGAAAGGCCGGCAAACGCAACCCCACCTACTGTTCCAGGACGCCAGGGGGGTGACGAGCTACGGAGAGGACCTGGGGGGTACCTGAGGTGCCTGCGGAGCCACCAGCCTGTGGACACCCGACTCCGCCCTCGGCCCCTAGGCTGTCCGAGGACTCGGTGTGGAAGCTGGTGGCAGCGGCCCAGGGAGCTCATGCGGGGCCTGCAGCTCTGAGACGGGAACACGTGGCGAGCCCGTGCGGAGCAGGAGCCAAGGACAGGGCGGGGACGCAGGCCAGGGGGGCATGAGGCTGTCTCACCCCAGGGGGGGCCTCTTTGGCGTGAAGGCCCGAGCGCAGCCGCATGTCCAGCGTGCAGGGCACCCGCACCCCAGCACACGCCTCTGAAGGGCTCTCCAGCCTCCCCACGGCCGCAGCAGACGTGCCTCAGCCGCCGGCGCCTCTGCACCCCTCGGTCGGCGTCCCCGGGATGCTCAGGTCACAGCGTCACCCACCTGACGCCGGGGGCCAGGCCGAGCAGCTGCGCCCACCGAGGGGCCACGCGGGCCACGGTTTGCTCTGCTTTCATCTCCGCAATGAACTTTTGAACCACAGAGAACGAAAACCAGCAGCAGACCAGACCTGCCAGGTGCGGCCAGCCCCAGTCACCGCCCCCCAGCACCTGCTCTGGATTTCCCGGGGCGCCGCTCACCGGGCCTCTGGCACCAGAGATGGGGTCGGGACCCTCAGGGCCCTTTGCTCAGGCAACAGAGACTGAGGGCGGGTGGGTCACAGGCGGAGCCAGTCCCACCCACCCACCCACGGGGACCAGAGAGCCGGCTGCTCCTCCTCGACCTCGCTGCTCCTCGACCTCACTTCCCACCTGCGCCTGCTCACTTCAGCAGCCTCCAAAGCTCGGAGCCCCGTGCCCGTCCACCTGGTGGGCGAACGCACCGCTGCACCGAGAAGAGCATCTGGCACCTTCCCACACCGCGACCGGCACTCGGGGACGGCGCCAGCCCCCGGGCCTTTCCCCAAGTGCTGCGCTCCCCTGGGCCCCTCCCCCTGCCCCCTCCCTCCCTGGGCTCCTGGAACCAGGCCGCCCTGTCCACCTCGGTGGGGACTGTGCGTGCAGGAAGCTTGCCCCCTGCCCAGCGTCTCTGCAGCACACGCCTCCCGCCCTCACGAGAGACGGAAGCGGGCCCCCATCTTACTCCACGTTTGGTTTCCTGGTTCTTCCAGACGAACTTCACTCTAACCTTAAATTGCTGCTTCTTGCAGAACACAATGTTTTTGTAATTCTGAGTTACTAAAAACCCCCTCCTTACTACCTATACAGTTCCAGTAAAACATTCTGTGAAAACTACTCGAACTGTTGCTTACAAAGTGCTGCAGAAGACAAAAAAAAAAAACCACAAAACAACAAAGAACCCAAAAGGCAGAGGAGGAGTGGGGGGCACCTGCTGTTAAATGGTGGGGCCCAGGCCACCCGCACCCCCTCGCCTGCGCAGGGTGGGGAGGGCGGAGATGACCCGCTCGTAGCCCCGTGCGCCCACGGCCTGAGGGTCAGTCTGCAGTTAGATGCGTTCAGGAGGTTTTCCCCACCTGGTCCGCTGTCCATGAAAAATCGAAGTCTGCCGCAGGAGAAAGCCCCGCGGCCAGAGACCCTCCAGGCCCTCCCCCAGGGCACAAGCCGCTGCCCGGGGCTCTGGCCCCGGTGCAGACGGGCTGGGACGGCTGATCGTCCCAGGAGGGGCTGGCAGGGGCCATGCTCAGGGGAGCTGCGGGGCGGGCTTTGCTCTCGGGAAGGAGCCCTTCGTCCCCACGGCTCTGGCCCTGGGAGTGGGGGGCAGGCCCTGGCTCTGCCGTGTGTTCTCCAGGCACAGCCGGCAGCATCCGGCTCCCGGGGGCCACCGGGACAGGCAGGTGGGACGTGGGCCGAGCATGGCACGGCCGTGCGCACAGAGCTGAAATCAGAGCCCAAGTCCTCAGGCTCCAGGGTCTGCTCCCGGCTACCAGGCCCAGCGCATGCCTGTGCCTCCCAAGTGCAGCCTGCGGTGCGGCCTGACGCTGTGGCCGACCACCCGCTCCCTGGGAAGGAGCAGCCCTGAGCGCCCCCAGACCGCCGTGCTCAGGATGAGCTCCTCCCGGCGGAACCGCTTGCTTAGGGAAACGATGAGCCGGGGCGGACAGCTGACGGTGACCGAGCACGCGGACGGCATTTCCGTTCACTGCGCCAGAGGCTCGGCCCCGCGGAGGGCACTGCTGCCTCCCCTCTGCGGGGCTCAGGGCTCCCCTTCGAGGTTCAGACCAGGCTCAGAGGCCAGTGCAGGGCGGATGCAGCCACCGTCGGCTGCGGGACTGGGTCCCGGGGGCCCCGGTCAGGCCCGGTGTCGCCCCGGGGCAGAACGGAGGTCACGACAGAGACCGCTGGGCCTTCACGGGCCGTGAGCCTGGTGCCCACAGGACACTCGAGCTGCTCACCACTCGGTCTGCGTTCACACCAGCACACGCTCCCTGAGTGCCGGGCACGCAGGCCCCGCCCTCTGCACCACACCCTCCTGCAGAGCCCCGCCCACCCCGTCCGGGACTTAACGGGCAGGGGCCACGAAGGGCAGACGGCACCCCGAGTCGGGCTGACCGCGGGGGGATGCCGGCGGAGCCTCAGGAGCGGGGACACTTGTCCACCGAGAGGACACATGACGAGGGCCGCCGCTGCCCGCCCCGCCCAGGACGCCCCGCAGCACGCGGCTGGCCCTCGCAGGAGCCAAGTCGGCCTCGCAGACCAGGGGAAGGGGGCGCAGGAGAACCGCTTCAAGGAAGAGGAAGCCCTTGCACTAGAACGAGTCAGACACAGCGAGAGGACCGCTTTTCGGAGGAGCGGCCCGGCCACCAGGGGCTGCGGGCCGCCCGCAGGGCTCTCACCTCCAGGAACTTGCGGAAGGTGCGGTCGCTCTGGTGCGCGCCGACGGTGATTTCCGGGAGGTAGACGGGAATGGTGGTGAAATTCAGCACCTGCAGCTTGTCCTGAACCCTAGGAGAGAGGACAGACAGGGCTCACACCGAGCCGCAAGGCCGGGTGTGCGCAGGGCCGCGCTACAACACTCGCACACCCACGCACGCGCCGCCGGCTCCCCGGCAGCCCTCTCGCAGCGCGACTGCTCGCCCCGGGCCGCCGGCCTGCGCGGACGCCCTTCTGCGGAGCCCGCACCCCCGGGCGCAGCCTCTCAGGAGCTTCAGCCGCCGTACTTCGGAAACGGACGCGGTTTGGAAACGTAACGCACAAGCCACAGCTGCTTCAAACGTAAAAGCAGCAGGAACAGGAGTGAAAACAAATGCCGCACCTTACAATGCCGAGCACGGTGTTGTTAAAAACTTGCAAAAATACCGAGCCCTGAGGCGAAGAGCCTGGAGTCAGGCGGTCCCTCTAGGTTCACGGCACCGCATTGGGCCTGCCGCGGAAGCCGACCGGCTCGCGGACTCGGCGCGGGGCGGGGCGAACGCCCACCGGGGACGGGCGCTGCGCCGCGGCTTGAAGAAGGTGGAGCCCTCGGCCCTTCTCGGCACCGGGAGACACAGACCGCAGGTCCTATCCTTGCTTCCCCGTCTTGTTTGCGGATGCTGAAATATTTATACTTAGCTATCGCTTGCTTAAATTTAGCCTGAATGTAACCACCATGTTCGAAGATGAAAAGCATTCTCGGGGCTTTTAGAAAGAAACAATTAAGACAGAGTCTCCTTTCTCCGGGCTCAAAACACAGCAAACCGCTAGTCTAAGTGGCCACCTTCCCGCCGCAGGCAGTAATGGGGGACGGCTCTGCAGCGGCCCCGAGGGGAGCTCTGCCCGGCCGCTGGCTCTCCGCCGCCCTGCGAGCCGAGTCCAGACTGACCGGGCCACGCCACGCCTGCCCCCTGCGCCCCGGGGCAGGCCGTCGGATCCGGGCCCCCGCTCCCGCCGCGCGCAGAGCCCGTGGCAGGCGGAGGGCGAGTGCGGGCAGCAGGGGAAGCGCACCCAGGTGCCGCCAGCCGAGCCACGTCGCCCCCGCGGTGCTGCCGGGGCCACCGCTCGCCCCTGAGGGCCCGGGTGAGGGCGGCCACCGACCACAGGCCCGGCCGCAGCGCGCGCTCGGACGGGGCTTCCGCTGTAACAGGAGGGCGGTTTCGGGTTGGTTTTATTAGCAAGTACCGGTGATGTGTCAACACCCACGTTTTTACTCTTAACGCAAACAGGGCCCCTCTATTCTTATTGTACAAGGACAAATTGTAAACGTGATCTCACCATGAACGATTTCAACTAAAGACCAAGTTGGTATTTTTAAATGTTAGCAAATAACAACGTGGGCGTGACTTGATTTTCTCCAGAGCTCAAAACCCTGAAACACTCCTGGGGAATCCGAGGCCCTGGCTGGCCGGAAGCGTGCGGCGCACGGAGCCACAGCGCCCCCTGGGCTCAGCGTGGCGCAATGACACCCGCCTGCCACCACCCGCCCGGCGAGGGCGCAGCCCAGCAAACACGCTCCACACTGGTCCCTGCAGATTGAAAACGTGCCCCGCGGCCGCTCACCACCTGTGTGGCCGTCTGGCCTGCTCGCCGCACGTGTGGCTGAGAGCCGGGACGACGACTCCGGCCCCCTCACCACTGCGGCCGCGTCCGGGTCGGGATGAGGAAGGGACAGGCCACAGGAAGCCAAGAGCAGCGTGAGAACTCTCCGTCCGCGGACGCTCGGTGTCACCGGAGGCGGCCCAGCCCCGCACGCCCTGGGCCCGAGCGCCCACATGAGACAGAACACACGGGCGTCGGGCTCACAGCACGGGGGCCGCACCGCGTTTTGGAAAGAGCGAGGCCGGGAGAGAGAGGAAATGAAATAGCAGCCCCACCCTGGGACTCGGCTCCGGATCCACAGCGTCTCCCTGCCCCCGGCACTGGGGCCGCCGGAGAGACGTGCTCCGGGCGTCAGGAGCACGGTGCTGCCGGGGCCGCGGGGAGGGCAGCCCAGCGCGGCCGGCCCTCAGGCGCCGGTCCACGGTGGGCTGCAGTTTCAAACGCCGCGTTCCTCCCAGGAGGAAGGGAGACAGCTGGCGCCCAGCACCAGCACACACACAGTCACACACCGACACACGCAGCTGAGACGGCAGGAAACGCCCCGAACCAGTAACCCGGTCAAGTTCTGGACAAAGTGAGGGCAGCAAGCAAATGCCATGTTTACAGCAATCATCTCGAAAACCGGTCGTGATTTTCACTCGAGCCCCCAGATGAGACACGGGGCTGGGACGGGAATAAATGCAGTCACCGCGGGGGCGGCTGCGGAACCCCCGCGGCCCCGGGGGCAGAGGAAGCACGTCACAACGGTCGACTGAACGCTGACCGGCGCTCTGCGGGAATCGCGGGGCCCGTCGGCTCCGAGAGCCACAGGACGACTCGGACGTTGCAGCCGCGACTTCAGCAGAGGGGTCTGGACACAACCTGGAGTCAAACTAACACAGGGCCCCGTCTGGGGAACGGCAGCACGTCCCCCGCGGCAGGAGGCAGGGGCGCCCCGCGGGCCCCGCCTCGGCAGGGTGTCAGGAGACTCCCCCTCCTCGGGTGGCATGTCTGCCACGCGCTCTGCTGGCAGGAGCTCACGGGCACCAGCAGGAGTCACGGGTAACGCCGCGTGAGGCCGCAGCCTGGAGAAGTTAGGAGGAGGTTTCCGGGAGAAGCGAAGGCGCCTACAGCCACACCTGGAAGAACGCTCGGGTTCTCAGGTCGGGACCGGGCAGGTGGGGGAGGAGCCTGCAGGGCACCCAACGGGAGGGGCCAAGCAGAGGGCTGGGACCCTGCGTGAATTCCGGGAGGCGAGACCTGGGGCTGCGACTGCACACAGCTCTGCCTCGTTCTGCAGGCTGCGGGACCAGGGGCTCGGGCTGCAGCAGCCGCAGCAGCGGAAGAGAAAACAGAAGGGGAAGGAGTCACTGGGGACAAACCTCCGTGGAGGGCCTGGGGGACAGCGAGGGACCAGCAGGCAAAGGCGGGTCCGACAGGCGACAGCGGCAGGAGGACATGACCGTCCCAACGGGACTGCCACCTGAGCTGCCGAGAGGAGGGCGGGCAAGGTGGCGGCTGGTGCGCAGTCGCCGGCAGGTGCTGCGGGCCACAGGCACACCTTCCGGGCCACCGTGGCGTGGCCGCGGCCCGTCGGCACTCCCTGGGCCGTGCTGCCCACCAGCAGCGGTGCCGGGGATCCCAGAGCGCCTCTGGAACACCTTCCAGCCCCGCGCTGACCTGCTGCCATGACTGCGGCCGAGGTCGCGGGGCTTCAGGCCTGGAGGCAGAACGCTACCCAGCAGCTAAAGGAAAGACCTGGACTTTCAAAGCCGGGTTCAAGACGGCACTGCACGTAACACCACTCAGGTCCACCCACGGAGACACCCATGTAACAAGCATCCCCCAAGAGGAAGTTGAGTGTGGCTTCGGAAAACCGAGAGGACTCCAGTCTCAGCTGCAAGGGAAGCGCTGGAGGCTGGGACCCTCACCGCACGTGCGCCTACGAGCAGCCCGCCTGGACACGGAGGCCCAGCTCGGCGTGAGGGGTGGGGGAAGACTGCAGCCACGCTGGCCGAAGCCGCAGCAGGCGCCCCTGTCCCAGACAAAGCAGACGCCAGGGCCGGAGGAACCGTGCCGGGGCAGAGGAGCGCTGCGCCACGGCCAGCGAGCCCATCCTCCAGGAAGACAGAACCACCCGAACGGGCGCGCGCCCAACGGCACAGCACCGGGGCGCACGGGGCGGACACGGAAACGGACAGAACTCAGAAAGGAAGCAGGAAACCGCTGTCTGGGCCAAAGCGTGGACACTCTCCTTCGGTGTCGGACGTCCGGCAGATGAGACCATGGGGAGGAGCTGGGGGCCGACCTCCGCCCCTCTGCCGGCACGGCCTCCAGGTCGCAGCGGCAGGGCCCACCTCTTCTCTCGCTCCACTGGGACACCGGTCAGGGTGGAGGGGACGCCCGACCCCGTCACACGTCCCGCCCGCACGACAGAGCGGAGGCCTCACGGCAAGCGTCAGCCTCACGGCGAGCGTCCTCAAGCTGTGGCGGAAGGGCACCGGGGGGTGGGGACACGCAGCACTGGATGCACACACCCCAGAGAACGCCGACGGCCGCTTGGCTATGGGCGCGGAGCGCGGGGGGCGCTGGCACGGAAAGGACGTGGATTAGAGAGAACAAAAACTAGAGGCGGAACCCGCGACCTGCCAGCAGAAAAGCAGTCGAGGTTCCAACAAAGCAAAGGCTGGCTCTTCAAAAAGGGGGATGAACAGGAGAACAAAGGCAAACACACAGCCAACAAAAAGTGCTGTCTGAGGTTCGGTGGTTACAAACGCAACAGAAAGCAAGTAATTTTCTTTGGTGCAAAACCGGGAGCCCGCAGACCAGCAGCGCTCCCTGCGGAACCCACCGCGCCACCGTGCGTGGGAGGCGCAGCCCGGGAGGGGACCGGACGTGCACGGGGTGCTCTTTGCTGCGACCTGAACGTGGGGAAGTGGGAACGGCTGGGAGGACGGGCGTCAAAGACACGGAGCGCGGCCAACTCTCAGCAGAGGGCCAGACAGTCGTGCTTCGGGCTGTGAGGCCCTCGCGGGGCTGCGGTCACCCGGGCCTTTCCCCACCGCCCTTCATGACGGCAGCTCTTCTGCACAGCCGAGGGCCGGGCCACGGCTGGCCGCCCTGCCAGGAACCTCAGTCCACAGGCTCCAACGGTGGACACAAAGAGCTGTGTGTAAACTTTGCACGCTGAGTGCACTAGGGACACGCTCACGGCACTGAGAGCAGAGCACCCAGAGTCATGCAGACCGTGGGTGGGGGGGCAGAGTGATGACACGCGTGTGACGACGGCTGCGGAGGCGGCAGGGTCAGGGTGGCCGCACCATGCACGGGGCTCCAGCCCCTGCTTTGTCACGAGCGGCTGCGACTCTGACCTCCTCCCTCGCTCCACCGCCTGCTCGGGGTCCCTCGCCCCTCCTCACCAGGTCACCTCCCTCCTGCAGTCCCCTCTGCTCCCGCCACCCCGGCTGGGCTGCTGGGCACACCTCCCCCAACAGTGGCCCCTGCCGCGTGCTGCCTCATCACTCTGGGTGGCCTTCTTCCCGGCCTTGGGCCCCAACGCAGCCCTGCGACCAGGTGCTCTCGCTCCCCACAGAGCCCACCCCTGATGGGGTCCCCTCCACCCGACACAGCGCCTGGCAGGCGGTGAAGGCAAAGTACCTGGGGAATCAGCGCTGCGATCGGTCAGCCCCTGCCACACCAGAGGGGCAGGAGCCCGTGCGGAAGGGAAGGGAAGCGCCCCAGGACAGGCCCGCGCTGCGAACACCCGACATCCCCCACCTGTCAGGCGCGCCGCAGCCCCCGCCCTGCGCCCCCCGCGCCCCCGCACTCACAGCATCCGCAGGTGGTGGAAGGTGCGGTCGTCCTGGGCGAGCCACGGCCCCTTGTCGCACTTCAGGTACTGGATGTCCTCCACCACCTGCACGGGAGGGTTCTGACGTTAGCGCGCGCTGCACACATCACACGCTGCACGCATCACGCGTCGCCGCGGAAGTCGGGAGGACAGGCAGCCAGCCAGGCGGCCTTCGGTGCAGCGGGGGCCGAGGGGTGGCCCTTGAGGCGGGCGCCTCGCCCAGCAGATGCCGGTAGCAAGCGCCACCCGACAGGGAGGGAGGGGCAGGGAAGAGAAGGGGCCAGCCAGGGAGGAAACCAGCACCCGTGACGGACCCGTCACCCCCCGCGGTGGCCTCACTGCAGAGGCAACGCGCTCGGCCCCAAAGCCGAAGCGGGGCCGCCCGGCCGCCCGAGGGCCGCCTTCAGGACCCATGCGCTCCCCAAACACACCCGGCTCGGAGAGCTCGCCCGAGTTCGAGAACGGGAAAGCCCCGAACTGCGACCCCCACAGACGACAGCCTCGGAGCTGAAGTGCATTCTTCTCCCCCCCGCACACACGGCAGCCCTGCGGCGCCCCCTCCCCCAGACCACAGAGCCTGGCTTTCCTTCTAAAATTCTCGTACCTTGCGTTTTTTCAGTAATTCATGCTTAAGATGTGACAGAAGATATGGGGAGTTTTGTTTTTACCAAATAAGTGCTCAGCTGCCTCAAGAAATAACCCATCTTCCTCTACTTTTTCATTATCCTGTAAAATACTGACTTTACCAAGCCAAGAACCTCTCACACGTGAACGTGCACACACACAGGTGAGTGCACACATGGGTGAGCACACACACAGCTAAGCATACACACAGGTGAGCGCACACACAGGAGGACCACACACACAGGTGAGCGCACACACAGGTGAGTGCACTATGGGTGAGCGCACACAGGTGAGCACACACACAGGTAAGAGCGCACACACACAGGTGGACTGCACACACAGGTGAGCGCACGCACGGGTGAGCGCACACACCCCTACTTATGGACTCTGCTCAGCCGCATCACCTCCCCACTAACCCCCCCACTGCCCCCGCACGCACCCCCACTGCCACGGAACCTGTTTCTGCGTCTGGGGGGAGGGGCCGATGTCCCTGTACTGCTCTGGGAAAAACGGGCTCTTTGACTGTTACCAGTTACCGCGAGACTGACCTGAATTTTTACGAGACGCACCTACCTACCAGCCTGGGGAAGGCTACGCCTTGACCCCTCCACGGTGACTGTGTCGGCCCGAGTCTCACCCCCTGTCCCTGGGAAGAGCTGGAGCAGGCGGCCCGGCCTGCCGCGTCCCCACCACCCTGGGGTTCAAGGTCACAGACACCAAGTCACGGAAAAGAAAACCGCAGCCTCGCAACCTGGGGCGCGGCCTGTGGGGGACGCCTCTCGGATCGCCGACGCAGGCCTTCCCAGACCAGCGGGAAGACTTGCAAGAACCTCGCACGCGGGTTGACCTTCACAACCACCAACTTTCCAGCGTTCGCTTACCTTTTCTACATCCTGGGCCTCCCACCCGCTGTACTGCAGGATTTCGGACTTCTCACTGGGAGGAAGGAGGGAGGAAAGTCCACGTAAGCTTTCTGAGCTCAGGTCACTGTGCAAATGACACTCGAACAGGAAGTCACCCTCCGCCCTGGTCCTGAGGGCGAGGTGGGAGCAGGAACGTGCCCGTGATGGGACCGTGACCCAGCGGGTCTGCTCTGGCTTCCCGCCGCCCGCGGGCACGAGAAACCAGACCACCTGTGTCTGCAGGGGCAGGGCGCCCCAGCCACCCGCACGCCTCGCGGACACCTCTGGCTACGGCGCCCGCCGCAGGAAGCACGAAGGTGCCTGAGCGATGCGCGTGCGCACAGACCGCGGCCCAGGGGCGGTGGTGGGCACACCCGGAGAGCTCGGGCTGCCAGGACTCGAGTTTCGGAGACTGGCGTGACCCGGTCGTCTCAGTCAAACTGTGCCACGGGACAGCAGCTCCTTCCGAGTCCTTGGAGAAGAGCACTGAGAAATCACGGTGGGGTCCCCAAACACAGGGGACAGCAGATGCCACTCCCCCACTTGTGCCCGCGCCCTCTCCACACGCAGAGACCCGGCCGCCCTGCCAGGCTGGTGCGTCTGTGCCTTAGCGGGTGAAGGAGGCTGCCCGGCCGCCTCCTCCGGACCAACCGGATGGGGACCTGAGGCCGCGCAGAGCAGGGCTGCCACGGAGCCAGCCCCCGCGGAACTGCCGGGCCCCCCACCAACAGGGGGCAGCAGAGTGTCCCGGGGACACACCGACCTCATCTCATCTGGGCGTCTCTGCACAGAGCGCCCGCCCAGCACGGGACGGGCAGCCTCCAGAGGAAATACCCGAGGAGATCACAAGCTGGACTTGAACTGGACCCCACGCGTGACCTGCTCCCACGGGGCAGATGTCGCTGCCTCTGCAAGCCACGGGCAATGGCTGTGCCCGGCGCCAATGCCCTCCCATTGGGACAGTCTGCCGTCAGGACTAGGCAGGGCATCCACGCGTGTGCATGTGTAATGCAGGGCTCACACGGCTGCTCAGGCCTCCTGCCCAGGCCCGGTCTGCTCTCGGTTGAAGCCCATGCTGCCCAGTAGCTCACGATCTCGGGGTTCTCGGGAGCCGCTGGAACGGCAGGGCACTGGGGTACGGCCCCGTTTCAGTGAGGAGCGAGAGGAGACAGGAAAGACTCCGTTTCAGGGTCCCCAGGGCCTGCGCCCCCGCCCCGTGGGTCTGTGCGGCCCCCTGAGCGACGCTGCCACGTCAGTGGGCACGTTCGGGTGCCACAGGAAGTAAACACACGTGGGTTCCCTGGTGCTGAACCCACGGTGCAACGTGGCTTTAGTTTGCTTCTAGCACCAGAACGTGGCAACAAGACAAAAATAAGCAAACCAACCAACCAAAACCCCACCGCACGGCATTGGAGTGCCTGCCACGGCTCCTGCTGACGGACAGCGGCCGGAACACCCGGCGAGGAGGCGGGCGGCCCCCTAGGCAGGGGCGTCAGGCCTGCGCGGAAGGGCCGAGCCGTCCCCCAGGGCTCACCTCATCTCAGGAAGGAAGGCCTTCTTGTAGGCGTCCTCAATGTGCTGCAGGTAGGCCGAGGTGATCTTCATCTCATGAGGCTGCGCAAAGCAGGAGAAAGGGGTGAGCCACGCAGACTGCCTCTCACCTGTGCAAGGTGGGAAAGCCACCACGGACACGTGTCCTCAGGACACCTCTGAACAGCATGTGCTGGGTGCTGCCGGGATCTGGGGAGGCTGGGGGGACCTCGGGACCACGCAGGGTTTCTCCCAGCTTCACCCCAGAGTCAAAAAGCAGGTCGTCCTTCCCCGGAAAATGTGCCCTGGAGGAGCGCTGTCCCCCAGCAGGAAGCAGTCACAGGGCCAGGGGTCTTCGTCAGCGACTCCCTGGGTCCCCGTCATGCCTGCACAGCAGCGCCACCTGACCCGGTCTTAGCCAGGGCCACAGCAGTGGCCGGAAGTGCGTGGAGGGGACCGCTCCACTGTGCCAGGGTCGGGGAGCAGGGAGGGCAAGAGGGCAGGGGGCATCAGGGGTCGGTGTGAATTCATGGGAAAACAAGAGGCATGAACTCCTCCTAAGAGGGCGAACGGTCGCGGCCAAGGGCAGGCCTGTCAGCAGACGGGCCAGGGGGCACGGGCACGGGGGACGGAGGGCCCTGGGGGAGAGCAGGACTGGCGCAGGCGCCCCTCCCCGGGGACACCAGCCTCGTCCCCGGCCTCCCCCTGCGGACGTGGCTGTGAGGCGCGGGCCCAGGCTCAGGACCAGGCGGTCCCGGGAAGCGATGGGTCTGGGAGGCGGACTCACGTCCCCCTTCTTCTGGATCCGGCTGTGGATCTCGGGGACGGGCACGTCGATGTAGATGGCCACGTGGGGAGGCAGGAACTGGCAGATGGTCACCTTCTTCACCTCGTTGTAGTGGTCCACACCTGGCCGCATGCGAGAGGCCCCCGTCAACTGCCAGTCCGCCCCAGGTTCCCACCGCGTGCTCCCCCTCCGCACAAGGGGGTGAGGGCACGCACAGTTCTCGGAGGCAGGCGCCTGCCACTCTGGGACCCGCGCCTGGCGCAGGGGTCGGTGCAGCGGCACACGTGCCCCGCGGGGGCTTGGCGGGCGCCCCCAGCACACACGTCCCGCACGGTGCCTGGCCCCCATCCCCGTGGCCACAAACCCCAAGTGCCAGGCCCGGAGGGATCATGCCGCTTTCCCTGGAGAAGGGGGAGCAATGGGCTTTCACCCGCCTTTAAGGGCCTTCGGATTTGTGAATGCGTCTTGGGCACACTGAAGGGTCCCCCTGTACTTCCCAGGCCGGGTGGGGGGGGGGGGTGTGTACACAAGTGTCCCTGGAACAGGACTTCACCACCGGCCTCCCGTTCAGGGTCTCCTCCTTCCTCGTGGTACCAGACGTTCCCCAGGGATGGGGGACGCTTCCCGTGCCTCATCTTTCGAAGAACACGATGGCCAGTGCGGGAAGCCACCTGTCCCAACCTCAGGGGGTTGGAGCAGCCCCTCCCGCTGCAGAGGATGGCCGCCTCCGTCACGACCGCGGAGAGCGCACCGCGCAGAGGCCCCGGACCGGCCCGCGGCGGGACTCACACTGCTTCCGGATGAAGCCCTGCTTGTACATGGCCTCCACGAACACGAAGTCGCTGTAGACGGAGCGCTCCAGCACGACCCCCTGCCCTGCGCGGGGGCGGGACAGGGAGTCAGACACGACGCTGGAAGCCTGGATCAGCCCCTCACCTGTGGAGGGGAGGGGCCCAGGCGTCTGCAGTCCCAGACGGCCGGGGTGGACACAGGTGCACTTCTGGGGGGAACCCCTCACCACAGCGCCGCCCCTCTGACTGGGGCAAGAGCGCCCCCCCCCCCCCCCCCCCCCCCCCCCCCCCCCCCCCCCCCCCCCCCCCCCCCCCCCCCCCCGCCCCGGCTGCGGCAGCACTAGCGTCCGCTCACAGGAAAAGGGTTTCCGTTCCCAACCCCAGGTTTCCGGGCCCGATGCCCACCGCATCCCAGCGCCCGCCCCAGCTGCTCACAGATGAGGCTCACCCTGGGCGTTCTCCCCACCCCGGTGTCGTCCGAGGGCTAACTCCCACCCCGGGGCGTGGTGCTGGCTTCCGGTGCCCTTGGACCTGGGAGACAGTCCTCTCCCCGCACCCCCCCGGCCTGTCCTGGCGGCTGCGACTCCACCCCCTCCCAGTCGTCTGGAGGCTCTTTGTCCCTCCGGTGCGAGGACACACGCACCACAGGAACCTGGTGCCACCTGTAAGTCTCACCACGGGACCCGAGACAGGACGGCACGAAGTCATTTTGCTCTGGGCAACGATCACGCGGGTCCCAGGGAGTCACGGCCTCGCAGAGGAGAGTGCCTGCCCAGCAGACCCCCTGAGCAGCTCACTGGGGGCAACCCAAAGACCCCGCCCCGCTCCACCTGACCTGGGAACCGCACCTGTGCTCAGCAAGTGCTCCAAGGCGTCCGCGTACTGCAGGAGGCGGTTGGCGTACAGCCAGGACTGCAGGCGGTAACTGTTGCCGTCGTTACTCTTGGGGTCGTCGTAAAACTTCTCCAAGCTGCAGTTGCCGCTGAGCTCCATGTCCAGAGGCCGGCCGTCGCCCGTAGTGCTGTCTGCATAGTGCACGCCCGCCTCAGGGAAGTGCTTCATGCCTGCGGGGCGGCAGGGCGGGTGAGAGGGGAGGCAGCCCCACCCCGACCCCAGGAGCCCCCTGGAGCGCCAGCACGGGGCTGGCTGGGGAGGGCATGGGGACAGCGACCCACAGGTCTGCGCTCACAGGGTTCCTGGGAGCACGGAGACACCGGCGACACGTCTAAAACACGCCGGAGACAAGCGTGTCCGCTGGAGAGCTGCACCCCGTCCGAGCTCCTCCCACGGCTGCGGGAGCCCCGCACGCAGGCGGGCGAGTGCCGGCCGAGGACCCCAGGGAGGTGCGGTGCGCAAACACCGGCCCCGGAGCAGGACACGAGCCGGCACGGACTCTGCTCTAAACAGCCATGTGACGCCAGCTCCACACGGAGTGCACCGGCCCGTGTCAGCGGTGGACACGCAGCCCAGGCGTGACAGCCTGGGCCCATGCCCCACGTCCACGTCCAAGCCGATCGCAGCTCCCATCAGGTCGAGGGTGGGGAGGGCTTGCTAATTATCCGGGTATAATTTTTTGACACGTATTTTAAAAACGTAAAATACCACCCGCAGCCCAACTCCACCCAGTCCACACGAAAGCGCACGCTAGCCCACGGAGGCCCCCGACCACCGGAGGAAGCGCAGCCACTCTGCGTGGCACAGGTGCGTACCTAGCTTCTCTGCGATCGCTTTCGCGACCGTGCTTTTCCCGGAACATATGTTGCCGTCGACAGTTATCACCTTGCTGGTTTCCGTCAGCTTTTTGGTTGTCCTGTCGCCGAGCACAAAAGCCAGTGGGCCGTACTGCCGTGGGCGCTGCACATGCGTGTGGACTCCTGCCTGAGACACGACAGCGCGGTGTGGGCGCGCCGGCCGCCACAGGTGGCAGCAGCTACTAGGCCTACGGGTGCGTTACCTGTTGGTTTAATCACAGGTCTGCCCGCCCACCCCCGAGGTGAGCTCATAAGGACGCGGGAGGGTCAGTGCTGAGTCTCGGGGCCTGGAACTGACGCCCCCACTCCTCCAGTTCCACCAGCACTCAGGGCACCTCCTGACCCCCGCAGATCCCCGTGTGTCCCCACCTCTCACCAACACTGCAGACACCGGCCTCCCCTGTCTCCGATGTCCCCAATCTGCTCCTCGCACAGGAGCCACAACCGTCCCAACACACACGCATCGGAAGGCAGAAGCTGAGAAAACTCCAGCACGGAGCTGCCTGGCTCAATAACAAACGCAGCGCGAAGTCACAGCTTCCTTCCTCCCCAGGTGCCGAAAACAGCCCGCAGCCCCGCGGGACCTGCTCACCCCGCAAACAAGTCACTCACGAGCAGCACACACTTTCTCACGTATCAGACTGGGAAATACTTTGCTTTTCACACAACGGCATGCAGCACGGGGGCGAGACAGAGCCTCCGAAACTGCCAGCGGTGGTGTGGCCGCAACCCTGGGCGGGGGGCTCGGACCGGGAGGCCACCTGAAGGGAACAGGCACAGGTCTGTGTGGAGACTGAGCTACTGAGGTGCTCGGTGAAATCCCGTTACAGTATCAGAAATACACATAAAACCCCTCGCATCCAACCACAGAGGACCAGTTAAAAACTTAAGGTAAATCCGTGTCGTGGAATACCAAGTACTCACAAAAATGAGGTGTTTTTACGAAATAAAAAGAATGTAAGAGAATATAAAATACTAATGGTTTTTTTTTTCAGTCCTCATTTACTTGTTTCATTGTATTGTTTGCTGAAGGGCGAAAAAAACAGGTTACAAAAACGAATGCAAAGAAAATGATGGAATTAAAACATAGGCAAGCGATCTGCAGAAACGTCACAAGAAGAAATGCAGAACAAGCCCACGAGCGTACGCTCCCCATCATTTGTGAGTAGGGAACCCGTTCGAAAACCAAAGACGTCGCTCCTCACCCCCGGGAACCGCTACAAGCCCCATGACGGCCAACACCTTGCGGTGAGCACACGGTGCGACAGGCATGCCGGTCACCACACAGCACAAGGGGGCCGTCGCCCTGGAGAGTGGCTCCGCGGTTTCTTATAAAACCAAACGCGGTCTTGCCACGCGACCCAGCACTTCCCACAAGGAAGCCTGCGCCCACGTGACCACAGCAGCTTCACTCACAGCCACCAAGGACTGAAAGCAACCGTGTCCTTCAGCGGCTGAACAGGTGACTGCGACAGCCGTGCAGCGGACTGTTGCACAGCAGTGGAGAGAAGTCATCCCGCCAGGAAAAGACCGGGGCGTACTTAAGTACATGTCTCCACGTAGTAGAGACAGTATGAAAAAGCAACATGTTGTAGGATTCCAATCACAGGACGTTCTAGCAAAGGCGAAGGTAGAGATGGCGGAGACCAGGGGACGCCAGGAGTACGGGAGACGACGACGGGCTGAAGGGCTGAAGCGTGGGGGCCGCTTAGTGCAGAGAGACTTCCCTGCGGGACACGGGGGGGTGGACACGGGACACCACGCACTCGTCAAAGCCACACCACAGCACAAACTGTGAACCTCAGCGTGTGCAAGTTTTAAAAAGCCCTTTTAGGAGGAGACATCCCAGAATGGAGTGCAGAACGTGACAAAACCAACTGAGTCACAAATGTACGAAGCCACGTCACTGCAGGGCGCGGGGAGAGGCGCTGAGCCTGGGAAGGAGCGAAGTCGCAAGGCTGAAGGGACCGGGAACTGTAGTCTCTCGGATAAAGGCGGTTCCCTCAGGGGCAGAGGTCAGCAGTTCCGGCACCGCTACCTGCGCGCCCGAGACTTAAGCAGTTAAGCAAACGGACAGCCCGGCGGCCGGGTCGCCCCGGGCCCTGGACTCTGCGTGGAGCGGAGGTTAAGAGGCCGGGAGAGGCTCGCGCCCCCTGAGGTCTGCCCGGGACTCGGGACCGGGGACAGGGGCGTCCCTCCAGACAGTGACCCTGGGAGCCGCCGCCCCCAGGCCCGGGGACCGGAGAAGGGGCGGCGCTCCGCGGACAGGCCGGGCCCCGCCCGCCGCCTCACCAAGCGCTGGGCCCCCGCCGCCAGGCCCCGCGCGGACGCGGACGCGGGCGCCAGTCTCAGCAGCCTCAAGGCCATAGCTCCGCCGTCGCCACCGGCTCAAGGACCCGAGGGGACGCGGTCGCGCCGGGGTCCTTCCTCGAGGCCGGCGCGCCTGTGTGACGTCACGGCCAGGGTGTCCGCGCGGTGCCTGTCGGGGACTCAGCGCGGGACGGCGGGCGCAGGCGCGCAGGGCGGGGCCGGCTTCCAGCAGCGGTTCCCGCGCGGGCCTCCCTTGTCCTCGGGGCAGCCCCCACGCCATCCTCCCCGAGCCCCCGGAGCGCCCGGCGTCGCCTCCGCCAAAGTGTCTGCAGCGTGAAGACCGTCGCGGCTGAAACGGCGGGCGGGGACGGGGCCCGGGGTGAAAGGAGGGCCGGGCCTGGTGCTCCGGCCGCCGGGGAGGAGGGGCTGCGGACCGACCCGAGGTGTCCCTGAAGGTTTCTCTGACGTCCGAAGCCCTGCTTGTCCAAAACAGGAGTGGGTGCCCCCCGACTTACGATGGGGTTGCAACCCGGTCATGTCAAAAAATGCACTTCACACACCCCACCTGCTGGACGTGAGGACCTCGCCCGAGGCGCGCTCAGAGCACAGTGCGCGGTCCAGCGCCGGTGGCTCACCCTCCCGATCGCAGCGTCCCAAATGCCCGCTACGGCGCATGCCTGGCCTGGGAAAGATCCGAATTCCAAGCCCGGCTTCTGCGGAGTTCGCAGCGCTCCCGCCCCGCAGCCGCAGCGAGGGTGGGCGGCCGCACTGACTCCTGGCCCCCAGGTCGGAAGGGTCCTTGGGGTGCGCAGCTGGGGAGTGCCTCTGTGGTGACCGGCTTACCCGCCTACACAAGCAGAGGGGTGTGTCTTGTCCTCAAGTCTGTAAAGACCGTTATCTCCAAAGTCGTCTGGTGATTCATTCAATCTAAATAAAAATCCAACTCGTTTTTCTTTTATTGAAGTTGACAAGCTGATCCTAAAATGCACACATACCCCACCCCTGCGTGGGAAGGGCTGAAATGAGGCGATGGTGAGGACAAAGAACAGTGAGGGAGGACTTGCTGCCAGATACCAAGACACACAAAAAAGCTGTAGGTACGAGAGCGACGTGGCATTGCTGCGGAACGCAGGCAAATGGGGCGCAATAAGCCGCGAGGGGGCTGGCTGGCCAGTCATCAGGTATGAGACGGAGGGCCCTGCAGCGGGAAAGCGCGGTCTTTCAGCGATTGGTGGGCGCTGGTCAACTCGCTATCCAGAGAGACAAGAACGAATTTTAGCCCGGATTTCGTACCAAAAATAAAAATCAGTGTCAGGTAGACTGTGAAGCTACACATGGAAGCTAAAACAATAGAACTTCTACAATGAAAGAGGAGATGTTCACAACCTTGGCTTAGGCAAACGTGTCTTAAATGGAAAGTAAAAAACTAAAGGGGGGAAGCAGGCAAGTTCGATATCCAAAGAGCTTCTCTGCATCAGAAGACACCATCAGGAGAAGGAAAAGGCCCAGAAACTGGGGCGTTTTTTACCATAGATAGGGCCAGCGGAGGGCACATGTCCAGAATATGTAAGAACTCCTGCACGTTAAAAAGGAAAAAAAGTGACTCGATATAAAAATAGGAAAAAGACTTCATTGAACCGGCACATCAGAAAGGGCGTAGCCAGAGGAATGAACCACCAAACATCGAGAAGGAGCAATTTAAAGTTACAGTGAGGCACCATCACCACCCAGAAGAATGGCTACCCTGGAAAATGCAACGCCAAGGGCCGCTGAGGACTTGGAGGCACTGCTGGCGGGGTGGACACTGGCCCACCCACGGCGGGGGGGGGGCGGGACGGCTTTGTAATTCGTGTGTACAAGTCTGCTCTCCACTTACTAACCTCAGATGAAGGTGTCCGTCCCCTCCCCACCCAGTCCGTGGGGCTCAGGGCAAGTGACCTGTTCCTGGTGCCCGGGGACAGGACCGATTAATCTGAGCCTCTAAGGTTAAGTGCTGTCTCCACACCCATTTGCCCTAAAAGATCCACAGTTACGCAGGATTAGGGACACCACTCACAGCTTTGCCCTGGAAACAGTTCAGAGCCCCGTGCTTGTGGGAAGATGGTGTTCTTTATTGGTGGGGAGGCGCCCCTCCGTGAACCGTCTCTCCGATTCATTTTTCCTTCAGGCTGGCACTGCTTAGCATCCTGCTTAAGAACCCTGCACCTTCTCAAGCATCACAAAGGTGCCCCCTGTCCCGTCTCAGCGGCCACCCGCATTTCCCGTGTGGCACCATCTTCCACGCATCCCTCACCTGTGAGCACTGTTTCTGTTCTGCTGGGCGTGTCATCGGTTTTAGCCTGAACGCCTCCGCCTCCGAGACGCTCGGTTTGCCCACAGTGCTGGTCCGGGTTGGGGGCCGCAGCGTCAGTCCGCAGCCTGCACCTACAGTGGGGTCGCCAGGGGGCCAGGGGGCCGTCTTGGGTCGAGTTGCCCGAAGAGGGTGAAGGCACCGTCCGCCCCACCCACCCTAGAAATCCCAGCACCAAGGGTTGGAGCTACAGCTTCGGGCCACCGAAGCGTCGCCCCTGCTTCCCGCACCCGAAGCTGCAGCCCAGGCGGGGAAGACAAGGTGAGGCCCGCGCTTCCCCGGCCCCTTGCCCCAAGTCCCCCAGCAGAGAAGAGCCTATCAAGCAGGGACCCTCCCCGACGGCCCTCGGTGAGCGCGCTCATGAAGGCGTGTAAGCCAGCCCTTAGCACCTGCCCTTATTGGCCACCACCGCAAACAGGTGTTTCAGCCACCTGTTCCAATTTTCCACCGAAGCTCTGCTCCGGGGATGAGAGGCAACAGGACGAGTCCATTCGACGTGGTGTCCTTGTGCCCGAGGCTGGACACCGTGGGCTGCGGAGTGGGCGCCTGGTTTAAACAGTCACAGCTGTGGGCCAGACCCACAGGTGCAGGGTCTTCTTCCCAGGCCTCTCGCGGTGCTCCGAGTGGTTCCCTCCACTGTCGGAGGCGCCATGGCTGGCTCCGAGTCAGCGGCAGGGCCCACCTGTCGCCTCCGGGTGGCCTGCAGCAGTCCGACCGGGACGCCCCCGTGCTGTTTCCCACCACCTTCCCGTCTTGGAGGCGGTTCTTCCGAGGGGCCCCAGATTCCCAGGGTGACTTCCGTGGGGCTGTGCCCCGTAATGGCATACGCTCGAGAGTCTGGTTTCCCCTCGCTCATCTGCCTGGTCCCCAGGTCGGGCCACCGGCCACTGCCCGTGAGTGGGCGAGCACACCCACGCAGGTCCTTTACTGCTGCTTAGTTCTTCCAGCACTAACTCAGCCCCCCGAGCTACCTGGCTCTTTCCTTCCTGGATCAATCAGGGCTCCCCGCCAGCTGGTTGGGGGGAGGCTGCACTCCCAAACACAACGCTGTCCCTTCCCCTTGACCCGTGATCTCACTGGTCAGGCGAGAGCGGCTCACAGGACACTGCCCACGAGGCAGCCGGCCTGGCAGCCCCGCGGGTGGTTCTGAGGTCAGCCATAGAGGACGAGCGCCCCCCGCTGAGCGCTCCCGCCTAAGCCACTTCCACTCCATCATGGAGCCTTATGGGCGCTGTTCCCCCTGTCAGACGGGCTCAGGATGTCACCCAAGGCCTCATGAGTATTTTGGGTTTCAAGATGCCTTTCTGTCCTCAGTCTCAGGGGCACTTTCAGTCAATCCGCAGGAACAAGCTAGCGGTGGTCTCTCAAAGGGCGAATCCCGCGTCCCTGGGTCTGGAAACGTTCCGGCCCGAAATCCCCGAGTTCGCCACCAGGTGGCGCGCTCGGGCTGCAGCCCAGAGCCCGCCTGCCGGCGCGGCGTTGCGGCCCCCACCTGGTCTCACCCGCGGGGGCCGTGCCAGGCCCGGGGCGTGCGCAGAGCTGCTGCGGTCTGCGGTCTGCCACAGCCTCCTGTCGGCCAGGCCCCCGCTCGCACTCGGCCTTCTCTCAGGGGTGAGAGAAGCTGGCCATGTGCCCGGATGTGGAACATACACCCCCCGCCCCCCCCTCCAGCCGGACCACCCAGCCACGCGCTGTTCCCTCCTTATTCCAGGGAGAGGCGGCTGAAGCCGACTCCCGGTTGCCCGTGGGGTGCCCAGGGCGGCTCCGGCCGTGGTCATGGCTAAGGACGGCACCGTGCGGGCGGCCCTCGGACCTGCCGGTCTGTGGAGCAGCCTCTGTCGGTCCCGTGTGTCGTACGGCCCCAGTGACTTCACTTCGGTACGGGCTCCGGCCTCCGCGCGCCGCTGGGCGACAGCCCCAGAGACGGTGGGCCCGCCGGCATGCCCTCCGGAGCCAGCTGCGAGGGCCCGGCCGCGCCCTCTCTCGTGCCAGCGCCCACGCCCAGGGCGCGTCCCCGTCTGAGCCTTTCGACCCGGCCGCCGCTGCACGAGGCGGAGGTCACGTTAGGGGCCCAACTGCGTCCCCCAAAGGCCTGTGTTGAATCCCCGACCCTCCCCCACCGTGACCGACCGTGTGGGGAGATGGGACCTTCAAGGAGGGAACCTGGGCTGAATGACGTGGTGCAGGTGGGGTCCTCCTCCAAAGGGACAGGTGTCCCTGGAAGGGGAGGAGGCGGCTCCGGGAGCCACCTGCACAGAGAGAAGGCCGTGCGAGGAGGCAGGGCAGCGGCCGCTGTCTGCGGAGGGGGCCGCGGAGGGAGGTCTCGGCAGGAACCGGGCCTGCCGGCACCAGGCCTCCGGCTGAGACGCAACTCTCCGCTGTGCAAGCCGCCGGTCCCCGGAACTTCGGGACGGCAGCCCCAGCTGACTCGGACGCTTCCCTTTGAAATGCCTGCCGACGGACAGCGTGCGGGCGCACAAACGCACGGATCTGGAACCTTCCGCTCAACCAGTATCCATAGTGAAACGCGACCATGTAACCAGCCCCACACTTCCAGCCCACCCTCCCCCGCTAACCCGAGGCGCCTCTCCGAGCCGGGCCCTGGGTGGGCCTCGCCTGCCCCGGGACATCGCACAAACAGAGCCATGACCCGGACTCCGCCCGGCTCCTCCTGCCCTGTGCTCGGACGGTCTCAGTCTGCGGCTGCACGGCCCCTCAAGGGCACTTTCCGCTGAACAGAAGTTGTTCCTCTTTTTTTATTTTTTAAGATTTTTATTTATTTATCTTCAGACAGAGGAGAAGGGAGTGAAAAAGAGAGGGAGAGAAACATCAATGTGTGGGTGCCCCTTGAGCACTTCCCACGAGGAACCTGGCCTGCAACCCAGGCACGTGCCCTTGACTGGGAATCGAATCAGTGACCCTTTGGTTCGCAGGCCGGCACTCAGTCCGCTGAGCCACAGCAGCCAGGGCTGTTCCCCTCTTCTTGAGCGAAGTATAACTTCCCTTTGTGTAGATGGAAATGGAGGCAGGAAGCTCAGTAGCTTCCTCTGGGTCACACATCCCGGTGGGCAGAACCGCGACCTGGGCCGGCGCATCCCGCCCTGGGCAAGGCCCCGCTCTGCCCGTCCTCGGTCAAGTGTTTGCTCACCGGCAAACCGAGCGCCCCCCCCCCCCCCGGGACCGTTCTCGGGACATAATGCTGGACACAAAGGTGGCTTTCAAGGAGCGGACTTATGGGCATCCTCATGATCGCCAGCCAGATGCTCAGTAAAGAAAAAGCAGAGCCAACCGCTCTGAACATTGTTGCCAGGGCAGGTTTAGCGGTTTCCTGTCTCAGCAAGAGCTCCAGCAGGTCATTTCAGCAATTTAACTGCACTGGACACGGTCGGGGACAGGAGTGAGCCTTCCAAGTGACAGGATAAATTAAGTCTCAGCAAAATAAAGGTCTGAGTTGATTCAAAAGGAGAAAAGAAAAACAAACAAGCACAGCAACGGCACCGTCCAAGGACGGCTCGGGGACAAGCCGTCCCGTGTCCCCACGCAGCTCCCTTCCTGCGAGAAGCTTCCAGCTACCCACCCACAGGCGACCGGAACCGTGCACGCCCCCAGTGCCAGGACGTCGGTGCGTCCTCGCCAAGCCGCAGTCACGGTGCCGCAGGCAGGTGCCAGCCGAGGCAGCGCCCCGCGTGGAGTGCCAGCTCGCCGACCTCAGGCAAACTCGCGCCCCACCTGCGGGGCCGCCAGGCCCTGGGGGGCAGAGTCTCCAAGGTCGGGGACTCAGCTGTGACACCAGTCCCTCCTCAGAGCGCATGTGAGCGGCCCTCGGCCTTGAAGGCCAGGCCTTCCTTCTCTGCCCCAGCTGCAAACCGGGAACCCAAGACAGTGGCAGGGGACCCCGGCAGGGGCCAGACCCGGAGGCAGGAGGAAAAGCCGTCCTGCACCCCGGCGCCCCTCACACTTCCGGGGACCTCCTCCCCACCCCCACGGCCACCCCGCTGGCCACCTGCCCCTGCCCCCAGGCCGAGCACACACCTGGGCCACTCTGCCCTCCACATCCTGCTCCTGCCGCCTGGGGCTCTCCTCCTAGGGCGTCTTCTCGGGTGGGCCCCCCGCCGCCCCCCTCACACCTTCCACACTGCGTCTGCACGGCTCTTCACCTACTGTCCTGCCCACGGGACCAGGAGCCCGGGCTTCTGTGAAACCTTCAGTCACACACACACGCACACACATGACCACACACACGTGTACCCTCCCAGCCCCTGGGCTCTGGCAGGATCTGGGAGGCAGTGAGCGAAGCTGCGCATGTTCCGGCACACACCGCATGTCCGCTCACCACGCAAGGCCAGTGCTGGGGGGTGGGGGGGGCTGGGAGGGGCATGTCAGGTGGAGGCCTGCAGCTGACCCTTCCCGGCCGGGCCAAAGCTGCGGCCCACTCTGCCGGGGGTGGCGTACGCGACATTCATTTTCCTTCCACGGTTTTCGCCACGAGGAAAGTTCCGCAGCAAAGCCGGCAGGTCCGAGGGCACAGGCGTCTCCGTTCTCATCACCGTTGCCACCGCGCTGCCAGGAGGACGGGGCGTCTCCCGGACTGACCCATCCCCCCGACACGTCAGCCCCGCTCCGGAGTCGGTGAGGTCGGCAGCCTCACCGAGGTCGTATCTGCCCGGTGTGACCCCGAGGACCATTAGGCACAGGGCGGAGCCCAGCAGCCCCCCTGTTCACGGGGCAACCACCCAGCGACACAGGAGCAGCCCTCCCTCTGCCTTCTCCGCTTCCCTCGTCACCGGCACCCTGGGCCCGTTCTCTCCCGAGTGTCGCTTTGCGGGCACCGCTCTGTGTAAGGTCCCCGTGTCGGGAAGCATGAGTGCCTCAGCCCTTTGCCTGTGACCGAGGTGTCCTGGGTTCCTTCCCAACCTGCTGTCTCGCCCCCGTCCTGTTTGGCTGGGCCTGTTCAGCCCTGGTGAGGTCTGGCCAGGGTCTCCCAGGGCAGCATCCCTGCAGCCGGGCATGACTTGCAGAGACCAGACGCTGACCGGAGACCGAGGCTTTGAGCAAGGATGGGTGAGACCTGGCCCCACCCCGCCCACCAGCCTTCTGGTGTGAGCTGCTGGTGCCCCCGCCGAGGTCCTGCGGCCCAGGCGGCACCGCGGCGGGGAGCCCCAGCTGGACCCGGGACTCGGTTGCCCTCAGTGCCCCGCACGTGGTGGAGGCTGTGGTCTGTTCACATTGAGAGGTTCACTGAGCGCCTCCTGAAGCCCCTCCGCTCGGTCACGGGGATGGAGGACGGCGGTGCCTCGGGTAGAGTCGCCCACCCGCGGTCTCCAGAGTCACGCTACCCTCACCACCACACGGTGCCAATAAAAGCCGGTAACGCCACACTTCCGCACGGCGCATTCTGTGACCTGGGGGTGACAACTGCTGACATGTGTGGGCCCTAAGAGCCCTCTGAGGGGGCGGGGAGCACCCAGCACTGACCCGGGCACGGTGCTGGCAAGACGCAGGGAGACGAGGCCTCAAATGCTCGCAGTTTCCGGAGAGCCCGTCCCTGGGGGTGGGGGGTGGAGCGTGGGGGGAGCACGCAGGCCAGGCAGGGACCCTTCCCCCCTCGGAGGCCTGAGCTCAGCGAGCCCTAAGGCCCCACTCAGAGCAAAGGCCGCCCCCAGGGCCCGTCTCCAGGCCCCTGAGGGACAAAGGGTCTTTCATCTGAGCCTTCCTCGGCACGCTCCCATCTTGGCTCCAGGCGGCCCTCACAGCTGGAAGCTCCAAAAGCAACAAGGCAGCCTTTTCAGGTGTGACTTGCCTTGGAGGTGCCCTAGGCCAGTGATTGTCTGAGCAGTAACTCAGAGGCCCGTGCCCCCCATCCCCCTCCCCAGGCTCCTGAGCCCGGCCCCTCCCCTCCAGCACAAACAATGCCGCTGAGGGGCCTGTGAGGTGCCTGCCCCCACCCCAGGCCTCCACGGAAGTCCGCAAAGGAGCCAGAACATCAAAACCATCGCGCCCCCACAGCCCCCCAAACCCTGCCGGCCCCCGCGGTTAGGAAAGGGCCCCTCCCTCGGAGGTCACTGCTGAGAGCCTGTGACTGAGCAGGGGCCCAGAATCGCTGATGCTAACATAACACACTGTCTGGTCACCTTCGCCGCCTTTGAGGGGCGCCATCGCCCAGGAGGCCCCGCCACGGCCCTGAGAGGCTCACGGTGCTGCCACCCTGAGCCAGATTCCGGCTGCTGCTGACTGGCAGGTGAGGGAGCGGCAGGGCAGCCGGGCAGAGGCCTTCCCAAGGGTGTGCCCACCCCTTGAAGGGAAGACACTGAGGCAGGGGCCCTGCCACCTGGGCCAGTGGAGCAGAGGAGGTGGCCTCGGTCCGTGGGTCCTGGAGCCCCGGGGCCCCTGTCCTCTGCTCGCCCGCCCACCCAGGCTTCCCTACACATTCGCTGTTTCCCTTCCAAGGAGTCCGAGGCACGTGCCTGCTTCTCTCCAAGCCCCGGTGTCTGCCCCTGCCCCCGAGTCCTCCCCAAGGAGCTGTGCTCCGCCCTCAGCCTGGCCAACACCGAGCCGGAGATGGACAGTGTGGACGTCCGTCCACGGTGGGCTCCCGGATGCAGAGATCGGCACACGGTCCGAGACAGAGGCAAGCAGGTCTACACAGTGGCAGAGTTTAGTCCGAGCAAACAAAAGCATCCCTGCCGATGGCTACGGTTTTGCCAAAGGACTCGGCAGACAGACAATCAGCGAAGCTGCCATGTCCTAAGGGAGTCACGGTGCCCGGTGGCAGCCAGGTCCCCGGAGATGAGGGACAGTCGTTCTCCCGGCCTCAGGGCATCGAGGGGGCTGCCGGGGCTCCGTCAAGGCCAAGGGAGGCCTAGGGCTCAAACACGTCTAAACACATGCAGTGCACACGCACACATGTGCCCACGCACACAGGGCTGCCCGCACTGGTCTCAAGTCCTAAGGCCAGCAGGGCGGCTGGGGTCCTGAGGCCTCCGTGTGGAAAGGACACGCCAACTCTTGGTCAGGGCCGCAGGGCGACCGTGTCAGCCCCCCTTCTTCACCTCCACCACCCCTCCCTGCTGAAGCCAGTGAGCTGGGCCCCAGGGGGCCCCAGGGACCGAGAGCCTCGTTTACCAGTGAGGAAACTGAGGCCCAGGAAGGGAGTTGCCCCGGCCAGACCCCACAGGGACAAGGGGGGCCCCTGGCTGGCCTGTGGACTCTTGTAAACCTCCTGACAATGAGCGTAGGTAGGACAGCGAGTTCTGGCCAGTGCACAAGAATTTTTCAGATGTGTAGCGCCTGACTCGTTAGCCAGGGGCACTGGCCTCTTCCCCTTAAATTGTCAGATAAAAACATGACAACAGCCAACACAGCACTATCTGGTGTGAGTGAATCAAAATTGTAGTTCTTTCTTCTGTAAATCAACAAAAAACGCATTTAGTGGTGTGCGACCTGTTTCGGAGCCTGCGAGCCTTAGGAAAAGGCTGGACTCGCTGCCGTAGGGGAGCCGGCGTCACCCGAGGACTCACCGGGACACCCGCGTGCTCCCACAGGCTCTCCTGGGCCTGCTGTGGGGACGCACTTGGGACCTGTAAGACCTGCGTGTGGACCCCCCTCCGGAAGGCGGCGCTGAGACGCCGCCCTGTGACCCCGGACTGCGCACACTCTGGCCCGTGGCCTGAGCTAAGCCCGACGGAGAGGCGGCCCCACCGCCAGCCCGGGCCCTGGCACGCTCCGCACGAAGGGTCTTCCGGCACGGCTGTCCGCGTGTCTCCTAGCTGGGTCTCTCCCGGGACGCAGCCCTTGTCTCGGCGCTGAGCCAGGCTGCAGCCCTCAGGACAGGGCCCCGTCCCCGCCAGACTCCCAAAAGCTGCCCTGGTCTGCCGCGGACACGGCTCCCTCCCAGAGAGGCCGCCAGGCGGTGCCGTCCGCAAGCTCGCCGCCCAGAGGGCTCTGCTCGCCCCTGCGCACGGTGGCTTCCTGGTGAAGATGATGCAGGGTGCAGCCAGGAGGGGGGCCCCCAAAATAGGGATTTGGAATGGGCCCAGAACTCAGGGTGTCCAGGGAATATTAGAGGGACATATAAGATGTCCTCATCCCTTCCCCCACAGGTATGAGTTGGGGAAAGGGACACATGGAGCAGGGACATGCAGAGCTGCTAATCCATGGCATGGTCATTTAACATATCTATAGCCTTTGGCTGGTAGCTTAGATGTGTTAAATAGCTGTGACCATGCTCTGAGCCAGAGGGATGGAAAGGACCCCCCCCCCCCAGACGTGACTGGGGGAGGAACCTCAAGTCACAGCGCCTGCGTGGGAGCTTGGAGAAGATTGGCTCCAGAAAATGGGGACGCACCTGCCCAGACTCATGATGGCATCCCAATAACCTTGGAAACATACCGGAATGCTGGCAGGTGTAACCGATTGTAGGAGGAGCCGGAAATGGGGGTACAGAAGAGATTTGGTGCCAGGATTTAAACAGGGACGCGGCAGCCATTGGGGGAGAATCCACGTGCTTTCCCGAGAGTTAGGACCCTCACAACCCTGTGAGGGAAAATCACCATGTGGCTTTAGCAGAGAATTGCCACGTGGCTTTTCCAGAGTGGGGACCCCTTCCCCACAGCTTTGGTAGAAGAAGGACCATGCGGCTTTGGGGTGCTCCCTTTGGCTGCGTGGCCTGGGAGCAAGAGAGACTGCCTGAAAGAAGGGTGAAAGAACTCTTGCCAGTAGGCCATGGGAAGGTGCCACATGGCTTCAGATTAACCAGAGATCCTGCCTGGACGACGACACAGCTAACAGTGTCAAGAGCCTGGATCCCGGACATGTGCTTCTCTTTGTTGCAATTACGGTGCCCTGACTTAGGGCAGAGGGAGACAGGAAGCACTGTGGGTGTCTGTGGGTATCCTGAAGGACTTTGATATTTTAATGAAGATGTTAAGTCACTACTTTAACTCTGTATGGCATTAAATAAACATTTCCTTTCCTTTTCACAAATCTCTGGCTTTGAGAGACATCTTTCCATAAGGTGGCGGACAATAACGGACCTTCTGTTTGCTCTGTAACAAAGACACGTCTTCACTTGGAGACGGATCTGAAATAGTGATCTCAGTTTCGACAGCCACTCTGAATTGCTGAGCTGGGCCAACGTGGAACTTAGAAAACCCCTTAACCCCCTTAGAGCTGAACCCCTTTGGACATCACACCCCCGGCCGCAGGCGACTCTGCTGGCGCCCCCCAGTCCTGCCGTGCTGGGCCCGGAGTCTGGGGACGGCAGCTGCTCCAACGGGAAGGCGGTGAGCACGAGGTGCAGCTCCGGGGGGGAGCAGGCAGCGGGGCCCCGGCGGCGGGTCCTGGCGGTGTGACTGACGGGCCACCCGCGGGTCTCACCAGGTTCCACCTGCACCGACCATGGCCTCAGGGCCCCGCAGCACCACACGCAGGACGCAGGGCCGACCGCCACGCCAGCATGCGGGGACCTTGAGGGACTGGAACGGTCGCTCAGGTGCAAGAATGAGAGTCGCCCTGCGGGTGGAGGCATCGCCTCTTTTAATCGCAGCGGGGACGGCGTCCGGTCCCGTTCAGAGCGGGCCAGGCCCAGCCACGCGGCCGACTCCCTCCTCCCGCCCGGGGGGCCATCTCCTTCTGCCCAGCGTTCCCGCACGGGCTTCCAAACCACCGCGCTGTCCCGAGGAACCACGCCGCTCGCCCACGCCACGCAGGTCTGGCCCCACACGCTGCGCCTCACTGGATGTCATCGTCATCAAAGAGATCTTCAAAATCTGCATAGAGAGCAAAACCGCACGATCAGGGGGCACGAGGGCAGATGACAGGAAGAACCACCCGACAGGACCTGTGCGGTCGCCGGGGACACAGAGGAAGCAGGGACGGCAGAGCTCAGTCCAGGCCTCACCCAGGGCAGGACAGAGACCTCACCCCACAGGGCGCAGGGGCGTCCCCAGCCACAAGGACCGGCCACCTGGCCGGGCTACAGGCCTGCAGCTCTGAGCGCTTGCGCCCCAGCCCGGCCAGCCCCTCACACCCTTCGGACCTCTGCTCCGCTGTCCCGGGAGCGACGTCAAAGCTCTCATCCCAGGACCGGCCCCGCCCCCACCCCACCTCACGCTGCACGCTCCGGGAGACGGCAGGCTAAGAGGGGGTGCTCCGGTCCCAGTCAGACCCCACTCCCCTGGGACACAGGCCGTCAGGACCCAGGTCCCTGAGTGGGAAGAACTCGGAAGGGGCCCCGTCGGAGGTCCACACAGCCTCCAGTGACAGCTTCTGAACACGGGACGCTCACCGGCCGTCGGTGGGCTCTGGCAGGGCACCCCTCTGCGTCCCTCCCTGTCCGCCTGACTCGGGGACAGGGGCTGGCACTGCTCCTGTGGCTAAACGCCCCCTTGGCGGGTCTGCCTGGGCGCCTCCCAGACGCGCTCCAGTCGGGACCGTGTTGGGAAAGCACGTGAATACACCAGACGCAGTGTGCTCAAAGCCACGAGCCGGCGGAGGCTACACCGGGCCCCGAAAGGGGCTTCAGGGTGTGCAAGAGGGTCGTGTGGTGCCAGGGGTCAGAGGTCACAGTCCTGCGGGGGGCCGAGCGGCACCATGTGAGCAGCTCGGGAAAGGCCCCGCACCTTCCCGGGTTGCTCCCCACACCCTCGTGCTCAGAGTGGGAGACATGCTGCTCTGTTCTCAAGGCTCAGCTCACGTGTCACTCCCGTTCTCACAGAACTTGGTGGCAGCCGGGCTCCCTGGGAAGTCTGTCCCTGACTGGGCGGCCTGGTTCTCCCTTAGGCAGCAGTGGGCTGAAAGGGAGCCAGGAAACAGCCTGGACTCAGGCTCCCGAGGGCCTGCAGTTCACTGAAAACCAACTTGGCGAGGTGACCTCCTAGCTGCCACTGACCAGTGACAGTTGTCTGTGGTGGCCGCCACCCTGAGTTAGAGGAGGGTAATGAGAAAAGACGCTACTCAACTCCCCTAAGAAAACCCTGCGTTTCTACTGATGATCAAACCCTTGGGAAGGATGAAGGTAACCCCCAGGAACGAGGTCTTGAGGAACTCGAAGACCAAGGAACACAGCCCCTCTGACGTGTGTGCAGGTCTCCTGGGAAGCCACGCGCCGACTCCGGTAAAACTGCACACACGCTCCCGGGCCTGGCTCCGCGGGAGTAAGAGCCAAGGGGCCCAGGCTCACAGGCCGCAAGGTGGCGGCTCCTCTGCCAGGGCAGCGCAGGGCCGGGGCCCAGGGCGAACAGGGGAAGGCTCGCATCCCGGGAGACAGCCGGATGGGGAAGGCAGAGGGCCCCGTGCCTGCGCCTTGCCGGCCACGGCCCAGACCCAGAAACCTGTCTGCAGCTCAGGCTCCACGCCTGGAATGTAAAGCTGGGAGCAATTTCGTGCTATTTTTTCCTCCTGAATGACAGGGCCGACAGCCACACTGCCGCGTTACACAAGCGCACTGTGTTCCGAGCACGGCACCGGGGCTGGGCTTTCCTGCCCTGCGATACAAACCGCTCGTGCCACCCAGGTGCCGCGCGGCCTGCGGAGGAGCGTCCTGATTAAAGCTGGCGCCCCGGCCGCACCCTCACCCTCACCGTTGAAGAAGTCCGCGTGAACTGCCTTTTCATTGGCTGCCAAGTCCATCAGGAGCCCCGTGCTGCCTCCGGCCTGCAAAAGGGAGAGGACGGGCGGGTGAGCCGTGGTTTCAGAGAGAAGCGGCCGCCCAGGGCCACACCACTGCCCACCATTGCCCGCAGCTGGAAGGTCAGAGCCAGAGAAGTGCCCGGGCCAGAGGTGAAGGGAGCGGGTGGGATGGAGGTGGGTGTTTTTTTAGTCCCCACTGCCCCAGCACCGGCCTCCAGCTGCGGGTCCAAAACCCTGCTGGGTGCCCCCAGGGCCCACAGGTGCGCACAGCGCTGAGCCCAAGGGCTGCTCTGCTCCTTCTGAGAACTAAACCACGTCCTCCGGGGACCTGCCGAAGCCACAGCTCTGTGGTGGCAGTAACACCAGGCCACAACCAGAGTGGGCTACCTGGTGAGTGCAGGACCTGGAGGCTCCTCCCCAGCCACAGGGTGAGGATGGAGCAGAGACAGGAGGCAGGACCCACACCGCTGCCCCCGCCCCACCCCTGCTCCCTGACTGCTGCACCGCCCCCCTCAGTCTGTGAGCCTATCCTGTGTCCCTGAAGCCCGGGATTCTCCGCCTCCTCCATTCCCCTTTGCCACAAGCCATGGACTGTGCGGAGCTTCTCCCTGCCTCCACCTAGAAGTGTCATTTCTGCTCAGACCCTTCCAGTCTCCTGTCCCCCGAACTCTCCAGATTGGAGCCTCTCAGTACTCCTAGTGGTTCCACACGGCCCAGGGCGGTGACCTAAACGCAGGCCTGAGCAGCCTGGGTCAGTGGCAGTGCCCTGAGTGGGTGCGGGGAGCCCAGCCACCCTACAGGGCTACGGGAGTCTGGGACGGGCCAGCCACCTTCCCCAGCTTCCTTCCCCGGCCCCTCTCGCCCTGCCTCCTCCCTGCACTCTCCCTGAACCTCGTCCACCCGGCCCGCAGCCCGTGAAGCCCACGCAGCGCGTGGCTGCAGTCCAGCTCTCTGCTTCTGCTGGGCCTTCCGCAGGTCGGAGAGCGCTGAAGTCAGGGTCCCTCCAACTCTCCACCCGCGCGGGTGTGCAATCGGCGCTCTGCCTGCCCGCACCTGCCGCGCGCGCTGCGGCGGCCCCGAGCTTTCGGAATGTGAGGCTGACCTCGGCAGCGGGCCTGGCACCGGGAGCTGAGCCGGGCGGCGGACAAGGCCATCGCGACGGTGTGGCACGCGCGCGAGACCGCCTCGTATTCCCGTGTGATCGCAGAACAGGATCCCCGGGCAAAACGTCCCGTCCGCGGGCAGGGTCACGTGATGCCAAACAGCCCCCGCCCCGCGGCTCCCGGTGCGGGTTCCGGCCTCGCTCCAGTCTCCCCGCCTGCCCACGGGATACACGTCCGCGCCACCTGCAGACAGCACAGCCCCGGCCTCCGTCACCCTGACACCCTCTCGCGCGCCCCGCGGTCCCGGGACGCCGGCCCGCCGCTTCTCTCGCCCCACAGCCCCGGCCTCCGCTCCGTCCGGCCCGCGGCCGCCCGCCTCACCTCGTCCAGGTCCACGTAGGGCCCCGCGCCCTCGGGGAACATCTCATCCACCGCCGGCTTCATCTCGCCCCGCGGCACTCCCGGCCTCCCCGGCCCACTTCCGGCCTGCCGGCCTCCTCTTCCGGTGCGCGCCCCGCCGCGGCAGGTGTAGACGCCGGAGGACCGCCGACTCTATGGTCCCCGCTGGCCCGCGGCCTGGACCCGCCGCACGGGCCCTGGTCCTCGCTGGAGTGGCGCAAGGAGCGCTGCTCGGTGATGCCCGCGTGGCCCGCTGCCCCAGACAGGTCGGCCCAAAGGCTCTGGCACAGAGAGGTGCCCAAGAAATACTCATTAAAGAATGCGCGGGGACAGCTGTAACAGCGTGGTCAATAAAAACTAATTTAAAAAAATAAAGTAAGGCGTTTAGGGGGAAAAAAGAACGGGAATGGTCAACGGAGTGGAAAGGCAGCCCCAGAATGGGGGGAAGGAGTTGCCAACCAGGAATCTGACTTTAGAGTTACCGTCCAGAGTGTGCAGAGAACTAAAATTCAACATCAAACAGCCCGGTTCAAACACGGGCCGAGCGCCAGGGCGCACGCTGCTCCACAGAGGACACGCGACCGGCCCCCCGCCCAGGACGGGGTGCGCCCCAGCACTGACCACCCGGGAAACGCGTCGGGGCGGCTGCCGTCCACACCCCGGAAACGCCCAGGGCCCGCGGGGACCGTGCGCGGAGCGACGGGAATGGACGACCGGGCGGCTGCTGCGGAAACCAGGATGGAGGGTCCTAAAACTTGAACATCGTCACCGTGCGATCCAGCAACCCCACTTCCAGGTCCGAAACCCGAAGAGCGCGAAGACGGGCCCGAGATAATCCGCTCGCCCGCGTTCCCAGCAGCATCAGTGACAAAGGCTTGCACACAGAAGCAGCCCAGGGCCCCCCACGTGGTCTGACCGAGAGGGGAAACCAAGGGGGAGGGGTGCACAGAAGGGAGCCGAGCCTGCTGTGTGCCGGGGTGAATGCAGGCGGGGGTGGGGGTCACAGCCGGATGGGAGTCCTGAACCCCTGGTGTGAGACGTCCCAGGGGCTGCAAGGCGGGCAGCCTGCGGGGGCGGGGGATCTGCTGAGGGTTGCTTTGGGCTGGAGGTTTCTTCCTCTAAGCAAAGAGGGAGGGTCAGCTGGGCCCTTATGACCCATAAACTCAGCCAGGCCCTGTGCCCCAGGGCGGTTGTGGGAGCCGCTGACACCCGAGAGGGGACTCCGTTCTGGCCAGGGCCCCAAGGGGTCTGCCCAAGAAGGCACCCCGGGGTGCGGGTCCTTCTGAACAGCCTACAGAGAGCACAGTGCTTGTCGGAACCGGGGCCTGGAGCATCCCTGGGAAGGTAACTGTTCACACACTCTCACACACGAACTGACAGGCAAGTTGCTGGCACAGAGATCCTGGCCTGGTGTGTATGGTTCAGGCGCAGCTGTCCCCAGAGGGGAGCTTCTGACAAATCTTCACGTCCAGCTCTTGCAGGAATCAGGACTTGAAAGAAAATTGCAGTTAATTTACAGAAACCAAATTCAAACTAGCTCAAGGGAGGGAAGGAGAGAGACAAAGAAGATATCTGCTTTTCCCAAAAGGATCTGCTAAGCCAACAGTCTTTCTCTCGGGAGTTTAGCCCGAGCCAAGGGGAGAGGAGCCAGTGGGGATGAGGGGCCTGGCGCCGTGGGGAGGGCTGGAGCGGGCAGTGTGGCCTCGGAGGCACCAGGCCCCGGCTTGGGGCACCGAGGCCACCTCCCCATCTCTGGGTCCCTCACAGCCCGGCTGGTGTCTGGGCCCAAGCCTGGGGAGGGTCCCACCACCCCACTCTGTCCCTGCGAGAACCACACGATGGCCTCCCTTGAGATACTTTGCGTGAGGCTCGGAGCAGCAGCGGCTGCTCGGTGACCTTCAAGGGCTGCCGGCCAAGCCCCTCGGGCTGCACACGGGACGGATCCCCTGTCTGTCACCCCCCTCCGCCCAAATCTAACAGGTGATGCGCACGTTTCACCAAGTCCCACGTATTTCTGGTTGGGCGTCACCGTTCCTGTGATTAGGTGCTGGTCCAAATGCAGTGACTGCAGTTAAAGAAATAGTAAACTTTCTGCTCTTTTGTTTCCATTGCAGCGCTAGCTGCAGCCCCTTAGATCAGTTTCCCAAGGGGTGAGAGGTGTGAGCTGGGGGCCTCTCCAGCTCACACAGCAGCCGGGGAGGCCTCACCACCTGCACGGCGGCATGGTCCCCGAGACAGTGGCCACGCCGCCCGCCATCCTTTCCCTGCCTCTGGAATGCACAGGGCCAGTGGCCGGGGCTCCATGCAGACAGCTCATGCGCCCAGCCCCCAGCCCATCCTCCCAGGCGGAGTGCTGGCTGCCCTGGTGCCAGCAGCTCTTGGGAATGTACCGAGTGTGAGGGGCAGCCGTCCGAGCAGGGCCTCCAGCCCCGGGGTAGCTGCTGCCCAGTTTAGTGGCCAAGGACGAGGGCTGGGGGAGCAGCTGTCCAGACGGGACCTGAGTCCCATCCACAAGTAGGCAGTTCCTTGGTGTCTCTTCACCTCAGTTTCCCCGCCTACACTCCAGGGACCTGCGTCACCCCTCTAGGGGCATGATGAGGACCGGATGGGAGGGTGACACCAAGCAGCGAGTCCTGACCAGAGTCGCCACCGCTGATGTCACCTGTCCACCAGCAGGGACACAGGGGAAGGTCCTCAGGTCCTGAAGGCAGCTGTGCCTCGAAAGAAAACTACATGCGTGTTGTGCGTTTAAGTCAGGAGTTTATTGGTGGCCAGGGCACCAGGCGGGGGACCCCTCACTCCTCCTGATAGGGGACGTGGAAGCCCAGGGTGGCCCCCAGGGGGAAGTGAGCGAAGAAGGTGCGGGCCATGTCCTCAATCTGGGGGTAGGCGCCCATCGTCTGGAAGTATTGCACGTAGTTCCAGAAGTCGGAAGTGGAGAAGGGCCAGTAGGGCATGGCCGGCAGCTCGGCGTAGGGGTCTGAAAGACGCAGGGTAGTCTTGCTCAGGTCCTGCCCCCTCTCCCTTCCCTGGAGGCCCCCCGCAGCACCAGTGCAGTGAAGGGCCCTTCCCGGCTGGGAGCACCCCCTGGGTCACCCCGATCCTCCAAGGAGCTGTGGGGCATGCCCCAGGCCCTGCCCTGAGTCCTGGTGTAGGGGACAGAGGAGGGGGACTGGGAAGGGGAAGTCGGGCCCCTGTCCTGGACATACTGAGCAGGGAGGGGTCCGTGTGGTGGGAACACGGTGGGATTTCAGAGGGGACCACACATCTCCAGTCCTGGAGTCGATGTTACCGCACCACGCTAGGACTTGGGTTTGAGGGTGGGAACGTCTGTGTCCCCGAGCTCAGAGGGTCCCGACACCACACAGTCTGGCTCCCTCCTGCCTGGGGGGTCCCCAGGGGCCTGCAGGGTGTGGCCTGGGGAAGGGGCTCCAGGCCCTCCGCCAGCTGACCCGGGCTCCCCTGGTCTTGTGATCTGGAGTAAGAAGCAGCGCCCACCCAGCCACTCTCCTGCCCCTGCCCCTGCCCCTGCCCCTGCCCGGACAAGGACAGAACTGGGGATGCAGTACCTCCTTCCTCTTGCACCGGCTTGGCCCCTGCAACAGAGGAGGACAGCTGTCACCCAGGAGAGTCCTGGGCAGGACCCCACTTGGCCCCAGCTGCCCCAGGCCACTCACCCGCCAGAGATCCCAGCAGGAGGCAGAGGGCCACCCCGGACAGCAGGCAGGTCTTCATCTTCCCCAGGGGCATCGCCACCGACCGACCGACTGGCCTACGACTCGCTCAGGTCCACCTGCAGCGGGAGGAACCGGAAAGGTGAGGCTGCCCACGCCTTGGGGTCCCAGCTCTTCCCGCCACCCCCAGTGGGCAGCTCCTGGGACACAGCCCCGGCGAGAGGACGAGTGTTTTCACAGGACTCCAACATCATGGCTTCGAGCCGTCCCTCTGAGGCCAAGCCCCAGGTTGTGTCGGCCCATTTAATTTGAACAGTTTAGGGAACTGCACCCCCCCGGCTGCCCTGTCCGGGGTTACCTGCAGCTCGTCCCCTCAGCCTCTGCCCACAGCCCGATGGGCGTCTGCCACTGGCCCGCAGGCTCCTCCTTATAAGCCGCCAGGAGGAGGTCGGAGACGCCACCTATGGGGGCTGTCACACTGACTTTGTTTGATCTCCCGCCAGAGGACCGCGGGCTTCTGGCGCCCTGCTGGCAGCAGAGTCCCGGCATCCCCTTTTGGAATCCGATCCTCGGATCAAATTGGGAGAAAAACATCCTTGCTCGGCCCACTCCGAAGGGTTTTAGGGACAAGTTCAACGTCGGCGCTCGAAGGGGGCCTGCCCCCTCTCCACCAGGAGAGAAAGGCGCTCCGAGTCTGCCTTTGGGGCTGAGAGCCCCCCTTCCAGGAGCAGGGAGACCACAGAGCTGCCCCTGGGGGCCGTGGGGCTGCCCCCCCCCCCGCCCCAGCCCTGACAGGCCGGCTGCAGGGAGCCATAGGCAGGAAGTCGGGGTGTCCGGTGATGACCTGTGTCTGCAGACTGGTGCCCGCCTGCTTGAGTGAGTGCGGTGGCCGAGCACGTCGTCGAGAAGGTGGCTGACTGTCCTGGGTCCCGGGGCTCCAGCAGCTGCAGCACCAGGGTCTCTGTGGGTCAGGCTGCTCGGTGACACCCATGACGGCAGCTGAGCCTCATGGCCCTGCCCCGAGGGGTCCCAGTGCCCACGGACTCCTGGGGAGGAGTGTCCAGGGCCGCTGTCCCCACCATCAGCCTGAGTCACTACGGAGGGTTTCCAGGGAGCCGGGACCTCCTCACAGCCACGGTGCCCAGCGCATTGGTGGGGGACCTGGTGAGGGGGGCAAGGAGGCCTGAGGTGACAGATTCATCCAGCACACACCTGGGGCTCCCCAAGCCTTTGGGCGCCGGAGCGTGGGCAGCTCAGCCTCCTTCCGCATCTGCGACCTCCTCCATGAGCCCCTCCCTCTCTCCGCCCAGAACTCTGCCCAGCCGGCCCAAGCCAGCCCTTCAGGCCGGTCCATGTTCCGTCACTGCCCAGATCCCCCCAGATCTGCTCCCTGGGTTTCTGATGACATAAACAGTCACATGTGGCGACACCTGGGGTCACGCTTTGCCCCTCACCGATGAGGTCACGTCTGAACCTCAGGATCTGCTCTTCGATGCGGAAGCAGAGATGTGGGGGGCGTGGCCCTGAGAGGAGACAGCAGCCCCTCGCAGACAAGAACTTCAGGGGAGGCTGTGCGGGGTCTCCAGTGAGGGGGCCTGACCCCCAGAAGGGGAGGAAGGGCAGCTTCTCCTGGCAAAGGAGGCTCTGCAGAATGTTCGCCGAACCCCTGTTCGGCGCCCCCCCCCCCCCCCCCGCTTCATCAGAACAGCCCACATGGCCCCGCCCACGTGAAAAGTGAAATAAACTGCCATGGACTGTATCTTTGTAACTGTTCATTCGGTGAAAAACTGTAGCTGGAAAAAACCAGCAATGAGCAGCGATGGGGAGGGGGGTGGAGCTACGGGCGTGTCTGTTGTTTTTTCTTTCTGGGTGTATCTATTGCCTCCAGTTTATTACTTGTGCGCAGGGATACGCACTTTTACAAAACCACCGCCCATAGCTCCCTGTTACTCAGCAACCTGACCTGCAGTCCCGGGTCCACCTCTTAGCGGCTCCACCGCCACGCCCATGCTCGCCCCTCCCCTCTCCTGAGCCCGCCTCCCTGGCTTGCTGGCCTGCACGCAGCCCTCCCCCGGCCTCTTCCCGGAGGGCCCACCCAGAGGTCAGCCACCCCTCTGCCCCTCACCCAGCAGCCTTTCCGCAGCGCCCCTGCTGGGGTTCCCACACCCAGCCTATTGTTCGTGTTCAGTGGGGACCCTAGAGCCGTGGATTGCCCGGGGGTCCTGTTAGCGCGCAGGTCTTGGTTCAGCAGGTTGGTGGAGAGCCCGGGACTCTGCGTTCCTAGCAAGACCCCAGCCCAGGTGCCCCTTCTGCGGCTGGCCCCTGGAGCACCCGTAGGAGAGCGAGATATGGGTAGAATTGCTTAGGGGATACCTTAGAATGCAGAGCCCAGGGCCCCTGCTTCTCAGAGCCTCGATTCAAGAGCTCAGGGAAGGCCCAGGACTCTGCATTTCTATCCCATTACCCGGGGTGCTGAGCAGGCCCAGGGCTGGGCTTTGGGAGCTACTGTCTGAGGCAGAGACTCTTAATTCCGGCTACATTTGGGACCATAGGCCAAGCTTTTAAACCGTGGGGATTTCCAGCCCCCATCCCCCGAGGGTGGGATTCTGCTGCCCAGGTCCAGGTGGGGCCCAGGTGGGGCCCAGGTGGGTGGTGGTGAAATCTCCCAGGTGACTCTGCTGGGAAGCCTGGTTGCCTCCCTCTGCCTGGAGGCAGGTCTGGGGCCCTGCTCCCCCAGCCCTTGCCCACGCCCAGCACAGGACCCTCCAGCAGAGGCCCCTGAAGGCCCCGCCTGCCTGCGGTGGAAAGAAGTTCTGGTCTTGGTGAACCGAGTGGACAAAGACCGCACTGCCTGCTTCCTTCCCGAGCTCGCTGGGCAGAGAGAAGGGCAGGCCGCGGGGGTCAACCAGCAGAGCAGGAAGGAAGCGAGCCAGAGTAGCGGCCTGGGGTCCCTTCCCTGCTCTGCTGCCCCACCTGCCCCAGGTGAGGCCTGGGGCCTGCATGCGCTCCCCAGCCAGCACCGCTGCTCTCCCATCGCGCAGTCTGGGGCGCCCCCTGCCGCCCGGCTAAGGAACGCCAAGCGCAGCCTCTGGCTGGGGTCAGGGAGCGCCTGCGCGGGCTCGCAGCCCCCGCCGGCCCAGTCGGTCCCGCGTTCTAGCTCCCAGCAGGTGACTCCGCCCTCCTGCTTGACCGTGTGTCTGGCCACTTCCTTTCCGAGCCTGTGGCTCCTTGAACGTCTCGCGGAGCCCAGGCCTGACACAGCGCCTGGCAGCGGGTTGGGCAGGGGTGGCTGAGGACCGAGTGGACGGAACCGGGGTCAGGCCACCGGGTGGGCGTGAGAGCCAGGCCTCCGCTGCTCAGGCAGCTGTCCCCAGGCCTCTGGGCAGGGCCTGGCTGTGCTGTCTCCCCCCCACAGAACCTGCGGGCAACCCAGGTCTGCCCCTTGGCTCCCACCAGGCGCGTGGACACCTCTCACGGTCACCTCTTTGGTCTCCAGCTTCCCATCGCACTTGGCGTTTTAAGGAAAAGATTTAATTAAAAGTCATGAAATCTAGTGAACATGAGCGGAGTTTTTGGGTGAAAATAAAGTTACCCTGGAGAGGCCCACTCGAGGTGACAGCTCTGAAAGACTGGAACCAACGCCGGGGAGTCAGGACTCGAACCCTTCAGACCCCATCTGGGCTCGGAAACCCAACCTGAAGTCAATCCGGGCTGGCGTCCCGGGAGCTCTAGGGGGCGCCATTGCCCCGAATCTGCAGGCTGGCCTGGAAGTGGGTGGAGCTAGGGAAAGTGGGCTGGGGGACACAGCGGGACAGTCCCAGGGACCACTGCAGCGGCTGGTTGTCACAAACTGTGTGTTAGTCAGCGCTCTCCAGAGACAGAGCCCACAGGACGTGTGTGCCCCGGGGAGGCAGGGAGAGCTATTTCAAGGAATTGGTTCCTGGGACTGGGGAGGCTGGCAAGTTCGAAATCCGCAGAGCAGGGGGGCGTCAGCCCAGGGTGGAGCTGATGCGCGGGCTTGAGTCCAAAGACAGCCTGGAAGCCGAATTCCCTCTTCCTCGGAGACCTCAATCTTTTCTTGCAAGGCTTCAACGATGGGACGAGGCCCACCCACAGTACGGCGGCTCATTGGCGTTCACCCAAAATGCCTTCACAGGGACAGGTACACTGCCGTTTCCCCAAGCAACAGGTACCGTGGCCTGGCCATCGGATCCACAGTCACGGAGTCCCCACCTGTCCTTTGGGACTATGACATGGGGGGAGCCCCCGCTGTTGGGGGGAGCCCCCACTGTTGGGGGGAACCTGGCCACTTCTGGGGGGCAGGCCGTGAGTGGGGTCAGGCCGGCAGCTTTGCTGTCCACGGTGCAGGCGAACCATGGAGCTGACGGAGGGCAGTGGTGCTAAGGTCCCTCTGGCAGGGCCGGTCCCCTGTGACGTCCTCACCTGGGGAAGGGTGGGGGACAGGGTGATGACAGTCTGGGGAACATGAACTTTACAGGGACGCTTGTCTGGGGGAGGGCATCCTGCGCCCCTTGGGCCAAGGCGTGTGCTGCAGGGCAGGAGGCTGTCCAGGAGAAGGTCCCTCCACCCGTGCCCACACGCTGAGTCTGCCCAGGCAGAGTGAGGTGGTGGCGGTGCCTGATGGGAGCAGGTGTCCCTTCTGAGACATCTGCAGGGTGGGCTTCATCAGGAGTGGAGGCTGGCCGCCCTGGGTGAGGGGTCAGTGGGAGGGCTCCCATCCTGGGGAAAGTGGGCAGACACCACCCAAAGCCAAGGGCCAGCCCATGCCCACCACGGCAGGACAATGGGGCAGTAGCCACCAGATGGGCCCATAGGCAGCTGGGCCTGCCCACAGCAGTCCTCTGCTGGTCTGGGAGGAGGCTGGGCCAGCCCCAGGGGAGGGGACTGTCCTCGCCAACATCCTCGAAGCTGTCTGTCTGTCTGTCTGTCTGTCTTCATGAGGCATACAGGCCCTGAGGCCCCAGGACCCACCATGTTGGGGCTCCTGACTGTGGAAGGGGCCTGGGCTGGGCCGGCTCGTCCTCCGCCTGAGACAGGCCCCTTGTTCAGCCCTATTCATCGCCACATAAAGGCCAGATTTATGGGAACGAGGGCTCAGCACAGTTCTCAGCCTGGCTGAGGCGTCCGGGCTGCAGGGCCCGTCCCGCCGCCCTGGGGGCTCCCGGGCTCCCTGCCTGGAATATCCCTGTCGGGAGCCGGGCACCAGCCACCCTGCTTCCCGGGGCAGCCACCCACCCCTCCCTCTGACTTTCCGGCTCTTCCTTCACTGAGGCTGTTCAACAGCAGGTTGCCTGTCTCACTTCTCGCTGGTTGCCCTAGATTCGTGATTCATCCGAGCGCAGGTATTGTGAGCCGGGAGGCCGAGAACGGCTCTCAGAACGAAAGGCTGGAAATGCCTTTTGAACGTGCACTAAATCTGTCTCCTTGGATGTCTGAGGCCACCGCTGCCGCCACCCGGGAAGCAGAAAGGCAATTCGGGCCGCTCTCGGGGACAAGCCTGCCTCTCTCGCAGTGAGCAGGCCAAACGACGGGCTCCCATCACAGGTTCAGGGGTGTTTCTAAAGTGAAAAGAAGAAAACAGGTGACGCCCCCACCTGCCACTCCACGTCCCTCTGTGACGAGTCCTCCGAGTCAGGACCGTGTGGACAGCCCTCTGCGGTTCCTGCCGGGCCTGGCCGAGTGCCTCGAGTGCCGGGCTGCGGAGGGGGTTTCTTGTGCCGCAGAAATGGGCGGGCCCCACCCACACAGCCGTCCGCCAGGCACCTTCTCACGGAGGGCTACGTTCCGACCCCTGCCAGGTTGGCCTCCTGGTCACGGAATTCACCCTTCTTCCCCATGGCCCGTAGGACGGCCGCATGGAGCGAGTCAGCCTCCCAATGGGGCCGTGCGTCCGGGAGGAGGAACTTGCGGTGGAAGGTGAGCAGTGGCCCTGGCCTCCGCCCCCTCAATGTCAGTCCCAACCCAAGTCAAGACAAAGGACTCCAGACCGTGCCATATGCCCCTGGGGCCATGCTCACTCGGCAGCCCCCGCCAGTGAGCACCCGGCTGTTTCTGGGACCTCATCGCTCCGAGCAATGTGCATCTGGCACCCCGAACTGTCTCCTGTATTCGTGGTCTGACCGTTTGGTCGGTTCCCCAGACAGGAGCCCCCAAAAGGCAAACAACAGGCCTTCAGCAGCGGAAGTTTCAGCACCGGTACGGACCTGCCCCGAAGCCCTAGTTCATATGGTCCCCGGGTTCCACGACATTTGCAAATGACAAAACCAAACCCTGCTATTCTCCTGGCTGCCAGCCGAGCCCCTGGTCTTGGCACTGCTACCCATGTCCAGCACCGAGGGCTCCTGCGGCCTCTCAGGTCACGTTGATGAGGGTGGCAGTCCCTTCTGGGCAGAGGCTGGGTGTCGTCACTGGCAGTCCTGGGGCAGTGATGAGCTGTGGCGGGGCGGCGGTCCTGCCAGGGCTGTGCTGGTCCACCTGGGTGAGGGGCAGGGGCAGAGGTCACACGACCCCTCGAAGGAGCCCTCCAGCGCCGGGCAGCTGAGCTGTGTGCCTGCCCACAAAGGAGGCAAGGCCTGGCACACAGACAGCCAGAAGCTGTTCGGAAGAGCGTTTGAAGCGGAGGCTGAGGGGCTCAGCAAGGCATCGGCAAGCCCCTCCCGCCACAGGCCGGGCTCATTCCCGTGTGCCCGTGACGAGGCTCACGCTGTGTCAGGGCGTGTCTGCGAGGTGCATCTGGGCAAGGGTGGCCTCTGAGTGAAGAAGACGGAGTCAGCCGCACCTGCCCAGCAGCGGCCGGGGAGTCTGAGGCCGTGGGCACGGACCGCACAAGCCCCGGCTCACGGTCCGATAGCCCTCCGCCCGTGGTGGGGGCCCGTTTCTGAGGAGCCACCGACAGATTCCTCCATCAGCCCCGCCCTTGTACCCGCTGTCTCCGGGCTCCGGGCACGATGGCCTGCAGGAGTCCTGACCCGCTGCCTTCCCTGCCTCCCGCCGCCCCCGGACCCCGGCGCCCTCGGTTCAGCAGGCCCAGCCTCGAAAACAGTGGAGAGGTTACTGTCAGAGTAGCACAGACTTGCTCACGATATTCTGTCCTTTCAGTACCAGTAGAATCGGTCTTGCGCGCAGCTCCTCGTTCCTGGTATTGGTTATTTGTCTTCTCCCTCTCCTTCCTGATCAGCCCCACCAGAGATTTATCACTGTCATCGATCTGCTCTCAGGACTGGCTTTGCCTGCAGCGTTCCTCTATTTATTTTTCTTCTGTGTCATCGATTGTCATCGTACTCTCCAGTCTTCCCCCTCTGCTCACCCCGGGTGCTCACCCTCCTTTCCCGAGTTTTCGGAGGCAGGAGCGGCGGGGGTGGGGGTGGGGCTGCTTTTCTCAGACGGGCGTTCCCGGCTGGGTGAGCCGCTGCTTTGGCGGCCTCCTCGCCGCCGGTGACACGCTCTACTTTCGTCTTCATTTCGCTCAGAATTTTTCCTTCCTTGCTTTTTTATTTCTTCTTTGAACCATGGGGTACTTAGAAGCGTTTAGTTCCCAAATATCGGTGGTTTTTCTGGATATCCTTCTGCTGTTGGTTTCTATTTTTAGCCCCACTTTGGTTAGGCAGCGGGCTCTCTGTTCCTTGAGCCTTTTTAGATTTGTTGAGGCTCGTTTTTACAGTCCACGACGTCCATCTCGGTTCAAACGTGCCCTGGAAGAGAATGCCCGTCCTGCTGCTCTCGCGCGGAGTGTTCTGGGAACGTTGGTTGTGTGCGAGCCCCTCCGTCCTTACTGATGCTCTGCTTGCTTGTCTTGTCCCCGGCGACTGACAGAGGGGGGCATTTAGTGCCCATTAGACACCCCCACTTTTTCAGGGTCACAAATGATGCTGCATTGAACATCTTCGCGCAGTCGCCTGCGGCCTGGCGTCCGTCTGTCTGTCCCACCCAGGTGCGCTGCTCAAGATGCGCTTTCCCTTTTTTTCTTGGGGACCGTCTCCCAGAAAGCGGTGTCACGCCCCCGTTTCTGCCTCCACGCGTGCGCATGCCCGTTTCCCCAGCTCTCCTGACTCTGCGGCCACATCGGGAAGGCTCGCGTCCCCAGCCTGTGAGGTCCCTGAACAACCACCTCGGGTTTGGAGTTGCCGAAACTCTGGGCTGAGCACCCTGGCCTCGGCATCTTCAGGGGCGAAAACGGAGGCACGCACCGGAAACGGAAATGGGTTTTTCTCTGGCGCCACCTGCAGCCCAAGATAAGCCGGTGCAGGACACACACCGTTGCTGGATGCGTGGTGGACGCACGACCTGCGCTCCACTTGGGTGCGCCAGGTGTGTGTGCCACGTGGGTGTGCCAGGTGTGTGTGCCAGACGCGTGCGCCCTGGAGGGGCTCCCGCCGTGCCCAGCCTGGTCGGAAGCCCAGACCCAGATCGATAAGAACCACATAGAAGCGGGATCCATAAACTATTGGGTGGAAAGAAGACGGCTACAGACAGCACGTGAAAACCAGGTCCCCGTCACCCGTGCCTCTGCGGGCCTCCGCTCACTGCCGGCTGTCTCTGCCGGGGCCCGCCCGCCGCACCGCTGCACCCCGGTGCCTCCAAGTTCACACCCTGCGTTAACCCGCAGGCGAGGACCACCTGCACCCAGGGCGCGGGCGTGGGGGCTCAGCGGAGACCCAACCGGCCACAGTTTCCAATCCAAGAGGATGTGACGGGAAGCAGAGGAGTGACAGCCCAAACTGGGAGCAGGGGCAGTGGGGGTGGGGCGAGGGGCTGAGACGAGGGAAAGGAGCCTAACAGGAAGGCAGGTGTGGCGGGCAAGCGCCGTGCTCAGGACTCGCTGGTGGCACCCTGTCTGCACCGGGGAGCGAGGTGCTCCGGGCTGCGGCTGGCGCCACCGCGATGCGCCCACTGCTCCCGCCGTGCTGGTTCCCGGTCGCTGCTGTGGTCCCTGCCTTGTTTTCACGGCTTTAATTAAGTCTCCCCAGAACGCGGGACTTGTCGAGCTCTCTTCCGAGTGACCTGCCAGTTTTTCCGTAGCAGATGCCGCCTTGATCGAAATGAAAATTGAAAATCTTCACACCTCCTGCCTCACCATAATGAGGAGTGTTAGCCCTGGAGTACTTCAGCTTGAATTTCGCAAAAGCCTTTCAAAAAGCCTCGTCAAACAGCCTTTCCCCCTGCGGGACCTGCAGAAAGCAGGTTCCAACACCTGAAGGTGAGGGGGAGACGTGGGAGCCACCCTTAGTGAGAGCCCGGGTGCTGGTGGGGTGAGGGGCCTGAGCCGGTGTCTGTCTTCTCCAGCAGAAGCCTCTCAGAGGCTCCCTGAGAACATTGGGGCTACTGCTGGGGAGCGTCCCCTCCCCGGAGAGGAATTTCCCTGCTACAGAGGTGGTTTCAGAGTGGCCTCTGTGACCCCGACTTCTTCTCAACCTGTGCAGCCCCCCCCACACCCCAAGGGCATGTGGTACCTGTGAGTTGCTTCTAACCAAGGGAGCACTGCACACTTAGGTGGCTGGGACCCCTCTGGAGAGTGTATATAAGAGGCCCCGGCTTCTGCCACGCCGGCCCCCTCCAGCCCTAATGCCTGATTTTTCTAAGGAAGCCACCGTGGTGCCGAGACAGCAGGTGGAGGGAACGAGGGGAGGACCCTGGTGCACAGCCCACCGGGAATCGAGTCCAGCCAGGGGCCACCTGTGCCAGCGAGGAAGTGGGCTGTCTCCCAGCTGAGCCTTCAGAAGGGGCCACGGCCACCACAGCAACTCGACCTCGGCCTCATGAGGGACCTCGAGCCAGAGTCCGGATTCCCGACCCGCAGCATCAGCGAAACTCCAGGTCCGTGTTTTAATTACAGCCCAACACAGGCTCATGGCAGGAAAAGTGGAGGGACGCTGGGAAGGAAGGATGAAGTGGTGATGTACACACCGGTGATGTACACCCTCCTCCAGAGGTGACCACCAGGGCCTTTCCGTCTGCATGTACCCAGCCTCGCACGTCTGTGCTTCCTACAAGTCGGATCCTCCGTATTTTCTAGTTACGCCCTCCACATTTTGCTTTGTAACAGGCGTTCCTTCCTCTTAGGATATAGCGCAAGCAGCTTCCGAAGTCAGTGACGCCTCATCTGCACCCTGATTTTCAGAGCCGGTTGGCACCCCTTGTGCGGGTATACCAGGGCTTCTCCTGCCTCTCACGTGGGTCCTTTCCGAGCTGTCGTTGCCGAGGACAATGTCACATGCATCTCCGACCCCCGTCTGACTGGTTCTTCGTTACGGTCTAGTGAAGGCTGAGTGAAGGCACTTTTCTCACGGGTCACCAGGCGGCCCTCCAGAAAGCACACGCCACTGCGCCGTCACACGCCTCTGACAGGTGACAGACAGGTATGCCCCGGTTGTCCCCCCAAACAGTTATTCGTGTTTCTTTTTTCCGTGGTCCCATCACCGCTCGGATTTCTGCCTGCAGAGGTCATGTTTTCTTACTGATCAGAAACCCTTCTCTTTCCCTGATGGCTTCTGGAGCGCGGACGCCTCACGCTGCAGCCCGAGGCCTGCTGCTGGCCCGCGTCCCGGAGGCAGAGATGCTGACGGCCGCCTGGAACCGTGCCCACCAGGTAGACGCGGCTGCACTTCACGGTGACGGCAGCCGCAAACCTTCACAGCGTTGGATTTGGAACATCCTTCGTGATACCAGAGAAAATAGCAAGATCTGAGGATGTTTCTGGCCCTGGCTGGTGTGGCTCAGTGGATTGAACATGGGCCTGCAAACCAAAGGGTCACCGGTTCGATTCCCAGTCAGGGCACATTCCTGGGTTGTGGGCCAGGTCCCCAGTTGGGGGGCACACGAGAAGCTACCACACATTGATGTTTCTCTCCCTCCCTTTCTCCCTTCCTTCCTCTCTCTCTAAAAATAAATAAAGTCTTTAAAAAAATATTTCTGATAAATGCGGACCCGGTATATTGGATGAATATTTGAAATGGGTCTTGAAGGCCTTTGATCCACGGGTATGATGTCAAGTCAGTTACCCCACCCTCTAAGTCCCCCTCCGCCCCTTCCCCACCCCACCCCCACTGGAGTCAGGGCACTTGTGCGGTGGGTTATACCTGGGCGGGCTCAGGCCCACTCCCGCCACTCTGAGAAGTCACCAGGGGTTTAGGGTGGACACTCGTCCCTTCCTGGCATGTGTGCGTCACCGACCCACTGGTGTTAGGATGCGGGGGGACAGCGCCCAGGAAGGCCGAGTTGGCTTCAGAGGAAAGACAGGAGTCAGGGCCCTAAGTCCGGCCCTGCAGGGGCTCAGCCGGACATGGAGGAAGCTCCTCAAGGAGCCGAGAGCGGGAGTGGACTCGGGGGGCCTGGAAAAGGGGTCCCAGAGACCGCACAGCTTCTCTTCCTGGCGCCTCCCCCTGGGTGTCTCCGCCCCTTCCCCACCCCCACAGAACTTTCGGGAAATGCTCTCCCTCCCCTTCCCCTTTCCTTCTTCTCCGTCTCTGTCCCGTGCAGCAGGGTCAGACCAGCCCCATGACCTAAGAGGTACCCAAGGACCACTGCCTAATGCCATTCAGTCTACAGCATGGGCCTGACATACCATCGACCCGAACCTCTGTCCCTGGTAAACACTCGCCCCCGTCCCCGGCCCTGTCCCCGGCCACCTCTCTCCCACTGTCTCTGAATCTGGCCGCCCCACACGCCTCACCCTCATGGGGTCACACAGCGTTCGTCCCGCTGCACCTGGCCCACTTCACTCAGCACGCTGTCCTCCTGGCCCGTCCGCGCTGCAGCCGAGACAGACGTCCGTGCTTTCCAAGGCTGAGTCGTGTTTCGCCGCGGGGCCGGGCCCGCATGGTTGGCTCGCCTGTCCCCTTCCGGTTTTGAGCCGCGTCACACGGTGACCTGGTGTTTAATTCTGGAGGGACGGCCCCATGGTGCCCACCCCCCCACCCCCGCCCGAGGCTGCAACGCGAGCACCCCCACCAGCAGCGCTTGGGGCTCCCACTCCTCCACACCCGCCTGACCCCTGTTTCTGTGCATTGCTAGTGGCCGTCCTCACCACTGGCAGGCCGAGGTTTCAGGTGCATCCTGGTGTCCCTAGAAGCAGAGGGAGTGCCTGAAACGGGGGTGCTTGTGATTCTAGGAGACGGAGAGAGAGGGATGTGGTCCGGAGACCAGGAGGTGGTCTCCGTGGCAGCCAGGCCCTTGGGGATGAGGTGGCTTCCACATGTCCCCGGAAAGGTCTCCAGGGAGGGGGCAGCTATGACTTAGCAGCCAGGGGGGCCAGTAAAGGGTACCTGAGCTGGACACGGCACCGCTACCTCAGCTCAGCTGTCCTTGAGGCTGGCGACCAGCTGCCTGCCTCGAAATGTGTCCCCGCTGACCTGCTCCTCCGTGAGACCTCTTTAAAGTGCCCTGCCTGTTTTCCAGGGGGTTCCAGATGTCTGTCACGGATCTGTCCTTCCTATGTTCTTTGCCGCCACATGCACCGCCTTCTCCACGCTTTGGCTTGCTGTTGACTTTCCAACCTGCGGAACGACCGGTCTTATGAAAGGCCCGCCCCTCCTTCCCCGGAATCAGGGAGACACTGGAACTGGTCTCGCCTCCACGTCTGAGCGAACGGAGCCTTCCCACCGGCGCGTCCGCTCGAAATTATGAAATCTGATCACAGAGGCGGGGAGAACGCACGTTCACAACGTGGTCTGCTGGGGGGCTGTTGCTGAAGACTTTCTGCGTGCCCAGATTTAATTAAGATTGGATCGCTGTCCTGGAAACAGGGTCCGGTTGCAGCGCTCAGCCTCCCGGAAACGCCCAGCACGTGACAGAATTTAGCGGATTTGCAATGAATTCCTTTGTGGGCTCGGCTTTCCTGTGCCCATTAATTTGCTGCATCTTGGAAATTATTTGAGCCTCTCTGATTTTCTGCTTTAAAAATGTCTGATGGAGGAGGGACCTCCCACCCCCTGTGCTGTTAGCCAGGCCTGCTTCCTGGGCCCCTCTCTGCCCTGGGCCCTGCGCCCTGAGGCCCAACCCTCCGCCAGGGCTCTCCCGGCGCCAGCCACGCTCACTGTCCCCCAAAGCCTCCTTCCCTGCAAGCGAGGAAGGCCCGCACGCTTTCACCGCGCACCCCTGATGTTGGGCCCCTGATCCAGGGCGGGTGTGCTTTCCAGGCACAGCCTCCGCTACCCCGGAACCGTGGCTACCAGCCAGGGTTGGCTGCAGCATGTGCACCGCTTACCTCCAAGTCAGATTGCGGAGCCGCGCTTCTCAGCCCTTGGCAGAGCCGGCGTGGGCCCGCGCTGCCACCCTCGAGGCTCCCTGGAGGAGAGGTGACTGAGGAAGGTGGGGGGAGGCCGGGGGTGGCATCAGGACAGAGGCCCCCCTGAGCATTGCCCAGGGCCTCCTGCTCACCCTCAGTGTGTGACATCCCCGGAGCCCCCACCCTGGGTAGACTGGTGTGAACGCAGGGGCTATGGGACTCCCCCTGCCCTCCCGGGGCACATGTGCTGCCCAGCACCTCGGTGACTTGTGTGGGCACCTGTCGGTGAGGAATGTCTGTCCTGGGCTTGAGGGGGCCTGGAACAGGGGCACCTGCACACCCGGCAGATGGGGGCACGTCTTACGTCTTCTGCCAGGCACGAAGGCCCAGGAAAGCTCTTGGCTTCCTTTGAAGCGGCCATCACAGAGGCCGTGAGGACTGGCAGGCGAAGGGAGGCCTCGGAGGGCGGGGGGGGGGGGGGGGCAGAGGTGTGCAGGGAGCCGGGGGAAGCGTGTCAGGGGAGCTTATCGGTCACAGAAATTAAACCGGCAGCCTCTCAAGCAGAAATGGTTCCTGACACCATTGCCCATCCCCCACCAAGGACTCGCCTGGATGGGGGAGCTCAGGAGCACAGCCCCTGCCTGTCCTCTGCCCTTCCTGCCCCACCGAGCAGCTCTGCCTGGGGCTTGGCATCCTCGGAGCACCCAGGTCACTCCTTCGTAAAAGTGAAGTCAGAAACCTGCCTCTTCGGAGTCCAGCCAAGCTCGGAAATCCCAGGACATCAGAGGATGATGACGCTGGAGCCATGGACCGCACAGCAGTAGGCTGCCCTGGGCTGGGGCGTGGCTGGGGAAACGGAAATCCATGGCGTGTGAATCTGGCTCCTAAAAATGGGCTTGAATACTGGGGGGGGGGGGTGGCTCCTGGAATATTCTCCGTGCTACGGGCCGTAGAATCTCACCTGCCAAGCCAAGCTGTCTCCCAGGGCGCCTGGCGGCAGCTGGCATTGGAGAACCCCAAGCCCCAGACCCCAGGGCTACCCCTGCCCGTCCCCTGCCTGCTGCAGCTCCCTTTTCCTCGCTCAGAGCTCTCTCCCTGTCCCGAGCTTCTGGGCGGACCTGTTCCCTCTGCTTTTTCAGGTTGCTGTTGGGAAGCCAAAGCTGCCCTTGTACCTGCTCAGCTCTCTTCTCCTGGTAGAAGGTCACTTGATTGGTGTTAATGGGACTTGTGATGAATAATTAAGTGGCAGCTGGAAGAGAGACCGGGAGCGTCTGATGGCCTTCGGGCTTCCAGGGTTGGAAGTCCGTCAGAGAAGTCCATCCAGACCTCTGGGCCGCGGCCCCACCCTCACCCCGCCCGCACTCCGGAGCAAACTCAGCTGAACCGTGCTTCCCAGGCACCTGTGCGGTGGCTATGGACTTTTGTAATAAACATCTTAAATAAAATATTCAGAAGCAGGATTTACGAGGACATGGAGAACCGTGGGGCCCCGGCCTTACTGCCTTATTCACTCCGGGAAAGCAAGGACGGTTCAGTGCCCAGAAACCCATTCGTTTCATACGTCAACCGTGAAAGGGGGGAAGCGTGTGCTCGCTGCAGCGCTGTGCCCGCCGGTGAAACTGGTGCGCGCCGAACCCCGTCGGAGGCGTAGCGAACGGACCGGTCCGCGGCGGTCCGCACACAGGCCTGCCGCGCCCGCCGCCTTCTGCAAGGCTCCGGCTGCTCCGCGCGGCCTGCAGGGAAAGAATCGCAACATTAATTATTAAGTGAAAATAGAAAGCAGAAAAGCAGTGTCTCGTATACAAATGCATGAAACGTAAGTATGGACACACTTTATATATTTATGTATAACTACGATCTATAATTTATAGATGGATTGTGTGTGCATAACTCACAACCGATGGATACGTCCTACGAGATGTGATTTACATGCATAATTCAGGCCTATACGTGTTTATGTCCCGGGCCTCAACAGCCGAGGAGTGCAGAAGAAAGCCCCACTCCCTGTCACACTCACGTGGCCCTCCGACCCTGGCCCCATGCGGGACAAGCTCCTGGACAGGTGGTCCCCTCCGTCTCCAGCCTCCCAAGCCCCCTGGCGGGTGCTGCGATGAAGCTGCTCAGGTTCCTTCCGCCTGGGTGGGGGCCTAATGTAGCGGCCGCCAGCGGGTCCGTCCTGCGCCAGGGCTGCTTTGCGGGGCGCCCCCTGGAGGCGGCACCTCAGCACTGCTTCTGAGCTGGTCCAGGCCCCGCCCCTCCCTGGTGGGATCCAGGAGGTGGCTTCCTCCTGCCACCTCGCCCCCGCCAGACCCCCCCACAGCAAAGGACGAGATGAGAGCTCACCCACAACAAAAACGCTGCCCTTCCACACACAGGGCCTTGTCGTTCCTCCTCCTGACACCCATCTGGGGAGATCCTCCTGCAGCCCTGCCCAGGCTGGTGCCCTGTCCTGGGATGTCACTGGCTGAGAGAGGGCAGGTGTCGCCAGCTGGGAGACAGGGCCTGCTCTGGGAGAGTGTGGAGGCTGCTGGTGACCTCCTACGTTGTAGGAAATTCCAGAACAGGGCCTGGGGGCGGGGGGCAGGCCTGTGGGTATTTCCATGGCAGGTGGGTGGGGGAAGCTGCACAGGCCCCCAGGCCACCCTGGCCACCAGGACCCTGCCGGTCAGGGCTGTGGCCAGAGGGCAGGTGGGAGAGCCAGCTCCCGGCCAGGGATGAGTTGCCGCCACCAGGTGAGCAGGCCCGGCACACGCCAGCAGCAGTGACGAGCCATGAGCTACATTGTGGCCCTCGAGGCCCGGCCCCCCCACCCAGGGTGGCAGAATCTTTGGGAGTCATGCTGCTCCTTGACCCCATTGCTCCCTGACAAGCTCAGGATCACAGACAACTTCCAGGGACGGGAGGGACGTTCGACATTTGACCCTGACCTCCAGTGACCCCTCCCCACCCCAGGGGCCCATGCAGAATGTCAGAACACGTGTGACCAGTGGTTTCTGCTTCGTGTAATTCCAGTCGCAAGGGTTTCTAGTTTCTACTTTGTGAAAATATGAGGGATTTGTTGTTCCATCTGATTTCATTGATTTTTTAGAAAACAGTTCCAGAAAGTGAAATAACGCAGAAGTGATGAAGGGAAGCCAGCAGCCCTCCCGCGGCCGGCCGTCTGGGGCTGCGTGCGCTAGTCTCGGCGCCGAGGGGAGCGCGAGTTTCCCTGGGCCGCGCCTGGGCCTCCCGCGGCACCTGTGGGAGGGGGGCCGTGCCCAGGAGACCAGGCACAGGGAGGTGGGCTCCTCTCTGCCGGGCTGCCAGGGACCCTGCTTGGCGAGGGAGGTGGCCTGTGGAGGTGACCACCTGCAGTGACCCTGAGGCCGGCCCTGGAGAACCGATGATGGCCTTGACCCCCAGGGTTGGGCTGCGCTGGCCTGGGCCAGCTCTCTGCCCCTCACAGCCTGCGTCTCCGGGCCCCAGCTCCCGCACAGTACCTACCGGCCCCCTACCCCCGGCTGGTGCAGGTTCTGGGAGGCAGGCCGAGAGGGCAGGCTTGGGGGAGTGCCCTGCGGCTGACGTGGCCCAATGCCGTCCAGGGAAGATGGAGGCCCCGCCAGAGCGGGGCAGAATGTTTTGGGGGTGGGGGGCAGACAGAGGCCTGTGAGATCTCACAGGCACCTTGGAGGGCAGGCGCAGACGGAGGCGCACCACCCCCCACCGGCCCCGGGCCGCAAAGCTTGTGGCCGTGAGGATGGATGCAGGTCTGGCCCTGAACCAGGGAGTTGGGTGGGAGTGGGCCCTCGGGGCCAGCACCCCAGCCCAGCACAGCAGCGCTCGGTGGGGCCTGGAGCAGCCCCTCTGAGCCCTGGGCCAGCTGGGCAGCCGGGCGCCCGGGGCGGCTGCTGGCAGCCTGTGTGGGTGGGCAGGCATGGGAGTGGAGGGCCAGCTCTGCAGTGACAGTCCCCAGGCCACTGGCCAGGCAGGAGGACCACACAGACCCACAGCCTCACTCCTCCCTGACGCCTGGCAGGGGGCTGCCATCAGGCAGATGCTGCTGGACCCGGGCCTCCCCCAGGAGCCCTGGGGACAGGGCAGCGAGCGGCGGTGGAGCAGACTTCTGTCCGGATCTGCCGGTGGGCTGAGAGCAAAGCTGGGGGGGTGGCTGAGAAGGGGGGCCTTCAGCAGATGAACTGTTTCACCGGGGGCAGACAGAAGCCCCTCAGGGAGGGCAGAGCCCGGGTCTGGGGTCTGCGTGAGCTCACAGACAGCGATGGCCAGGCCGCACAGCCCTCAGAAAGGCGGGAGACAGAGAAGGGCCCATGGGAAGGGGCCGTGAGCCGCCGAGATGTTTACCGGGAGGGACCACCGTGGCCCCTGTCTAAGCCCAGTTCACCTGTCCCTTCTGGACAGTGTCCGGCTGGGCGGAGACACAGCCACAGCAAGGAAGTGTTCTAAGGGGCCCTGCAGTGTGGGGCTGGGAGCCGCAGCAATGGGTGGGCTTCCCCTTGCGCTGGGTGCGTGCCCGGCTCTGGGGGGACTCACTCGGACACCGAGTGCCCTCGGAGGTCAGTGCACCCTGCTTCCCGGGGAGGCCCTGGCCTGAGGGACCGTCTGACCGCCACCCTGGCCCCACACCTGGGAGGCGATGCCATGAGCACCTGGCGGGGCCCCCAAGGGTGAGGAGGCCCCCCACTCAGGCCCTGCAGGTGCAGGCTCCTCCAGCCAGATGTGGGCCATCCAGGCCATCTCCTGAGCTGCCTGTAGCCTGGGAGCCCCCAGGTCCCCCAGAGGCGGCGGCAGAGCGGACAGCAACTCCCCTCCACCCTGCCTTCTCCCCCCAGCAGTGGGAGGACTTGGGTGTGGGGGTCAGGCTGCAGGGCGGTGGGGGCGGGGCCGGCAGAGGCTGCGGCTCCTCCCAGGCCAGTGCAGTGGGGTGGCAGCCCCCCCAGTGCCAGATGGCGCCACCCAGGAGGCTGGCTGCTCAGGCAGGAGCTGACACCTGTCAGAGAACTTGTCTTGGAGAAGAGCTGGGGCTTGGGGGGCGGGAGGGGGGGGCGGACAAGGCCAAGGCCAGCCTGACACAGGCCCCTCCCATTCCCTGTGCTGAGTGTGCCCTGAGCACAGCTGGGAGGTCACAGGGACAGAATCACTTTTACAAACGTTCCGACTCTTCAGCCTTTGGGAAAGTATTTTTTTTTATTTTGCAAGTCATGGATATTCATTATTAAATAAATAGTTAAAACAAGAAGAACTTTTGAAAACAAGCAACTGTCAACTGTCACGCATCTCCTTGTGATAGTAATTCTTTCATTGTGTTACATTTCTTCAGAGTATCGTGTATAATTTTTTTGTACAGAGCTGAAACTCAAGAAATCACTTCTGAGTTCATGTGAGCCACGCAACAGCGAAGCCGCCTGTGCTGGGCAGGGGGCCCCCCCGGGGCTGTGAGCTCAGCAGGGGGTGGTGGGGGGGCCGGGAGGGGGCGGGGGTGGACCCTCAAACCCCTCCTCCTCTGGCTCCCACAGCAGGGGGCGCTCAAACTCAAGTAAGTGCCCATCAGGTGGCAAGGAACCCACGTCTTTCTCAAAGTGCGGGTCACTCCCTGCCTGGTGCCCTGGGCTTGCTGGCCAGGCTCCAGCGTAAATGGGGGAGGGCCTGCCTGCTGACTCGGTGCTGACTCGGTGCTGACCGGGCGTGTGCCGGCTCAGGACGGCCCACCCAGCCCACAGGGGTGGTACGGGGGGCGGGGCAGGGTGAGGGTGGCCTCGAGCCCCAGGGACAGTGGCCGGTGGCTGACAGCTCTGTGGGGAAGGGCGGTCCACCCCCTATAGTTGGCGTGAACGTCCTCGGCCGTGGGGATACTGAGGCCACAAAGCAGGCCTGACAGGGAAGACACGCCTTTTGTTCAGCAGCTGGAGAAGAAAGCCGCGTGGGAAGTAACAGCGTTCTTCATGCTTGAAACAAATGTCTTAGAGAAGCCAAAGCCATGCCAACAGGCACACTCGTCCCCGGCCGTCCCTCCTGCTTGGGCACTTGCCCAGCGGTGACACTGGGCCCTCCCGACCTCACCCTGGGCTTGGGCGGGCCATCCTCCCGGAGGCCACTCAGCAGGACGCAGGACCCAGGGCGCGGTTCACGGTGGGGACGGGACGCGGGGCCTGGGAGGGTTAGTGACCAGGACTCTGCGCGAACCCCACCCCCTGCCCCGACGGCGCGCGCGCGCAGCCGGGTGAGCAGGACGCCGGCCGGCTCAGCTGGCTCCCTCTGGGGGGGCTGGGCCCTCGGTCCTGCGGTGCGGACGGAGAGGATGGACGTGCAAACAGTTTGCAACCTGGAGCTGCCGGCAGGGCATGGGGCATGTGCCGTTGTGTAACGCGCCCAGTCTTACATAACCACCCGCCGGGCACAGCCCTCTCTGGGCGGGGCCTCCGCCCCTCCGCCCCGCAGCTGTAGCTCCGGCGCGCCCACGCGAGCCCAGGCGTGGCCACCGAATCCAGCTGGGAGAAGTCTCACCCCGGACGCCGACCCCGAGGACGAACTGCTTTTGCACGGGAGGGACTGCTGTGTGGCCCCTGAGCCCGGACCCTCCAGGTTCAGGTGGCTGTTCCCAGGCTGACTTTGAACCTCAGCCTCCCTGAGCAGCCGGCCCACCTGCCAGGGCAGCCCTGGGGGGGCAGGCGGGAGGCGGGGCAGGCGCAGGGCCCTGTCCCCCGCCAGCCCTCACAGAGGACTGGCCCTGCCTCACAGTGGCCCCGTGAGTGTGGTGTGACCCTGACAAGGTCGCCGTGGCTGCTGGGCCCTAGCTGCAGCCCGCCACGCACAGGGCTAAAAACAGCCCCGCTGCTGGGCCCTGGGCAGCCAGCCCAGAGGCCGACTCCGGGGGGGGGGGCCCCGGGGGCAGCCTCCGTCCCAGGCGCGCCGCCAGCTCTGCCTCGTGACGCGACCTCTGTCCCCTCCGAGTGTCTTCTTCCCGTCTGCCTGTCAACTGTCAGCGCTCAGCCGGGCGGTCTCGCCCCTCCGCACCGCTCCCGCCCTGGCAGCCAGGGAGACTTCCGGCCCCTTCCCGGGCGACCTTCATGCATAAACAGAATGCAGGGTCACCACGGAAAACGGGGTGATGGGGTCGCCCCACGTGCAGGCTGGCGACCTGCTGCTCCTTTGTTAACGGCACCAGGCAGGGGGGCCGGCCTCGGGGTTCTGGCCACAGCTGTGTGACAGGCAGAGTCCGCGGCCTCTTTCCCATGCCTGTGTCAGCCCCACCTCCCAGCAGGGTCTGGTACCCCCCCCACACCCACCCCTGTCAGTCAGGAGTGAGCTCAGGGTGCTGCAGGCCGGCGGTGGGGGCGGGGCGGCCACTCTGACAGGCAGGCCTGCCTGCCTGGGCCCGGGGCTGCTGACAGGAGGCAGCTGGCTTCCAGGGACGGAGGTCGGGCAGGGCGAGGGCACCTGTCATCCTGTCTGCCATCCTCGCTGAGCTGAGGGGAGGGTCTGAGTGTCTGGAAGGAGCGGGCCAGCCCCTCCCCACGGGCTGTGTGCCCGGAATCCGCCAGCTTGGACCGAGGCGGGGGGTGGGGGTCCTGGGGGCACCACGGTTCCCATTGTCACCCAGCAGGTTGGGCTGGAGCTGACCCTGAAGCTGGGGGCCCCTGGTTCCCAGGCCTGGTGGCGGGGTCTGCAGACCCAGGGTGGGGTGAGCCCAGGGCCCACGCAGCCTCGTCCTCTCTGTCTCCAATTCTGAAAAGTGGCAGGAACGTGGCCCCTGTGGAGCGCTCCACACCAGGCCCGCCAACAAGTGTGCGCCCTCCCCTCCCAGCTGTCCCCACCTGGTCCCTCCCCTCCCCCACCCCTGTGTGCCCAGGGCCTCCTGGTCCTCGGGGCCAGACGGAGCCTCCGGCTGGACTCCTGGCAGCCCAGGCTGGGGCCTCCCCTCACCCCCACTTGCTTCTCAGTCCCCACCCAGGACTGTCCCCCCTCCTGCCTCTTCTGGGCCCTGCCCTGGAGAGGCCCCGGGGGAGGGGGTCAGCCGATGCCATTCCCTGTTCCCCATCACCGAGGAGGAAGGCAGACAGCTCCTCGCCCTCCTTCGGCTGGTGTGGTTCTCAGGACTTTGTCCAGGACTTTGTCCGTCCTTCGGGTCCGTCCCGCTGAGATTCTGCACTCAGAGCGCTGCTTCTCCCAAGGGGCAGCAAGGTTCCTGGGCCCCCGTCTGGCCGGGGCTTCGGTCCCCTGCTCCTGTGCGTGTTTCCAGGCTTCCCGGGCCCCCGATCCATGCTGGTCTCAGCTGGTCTCATGTAGCAAAGCTGCCCCCGGTCCTGAGTGGCGATCTCCCACCCCGAGGGCAGCCCGAGGGCCTCTTGCTCCCACCCTGCCCCCTTCCCGGGTTCTCAACCCCGCCCCCAGCTGTTTTTGCTAGTTTGGGGGTTTTCCTAGTGTTGGGTTTTTTTAGAAAATACAAGAAGCACAAACACGTCCAGCTACAAAGCTGTTTGATAGCCTCCTCGAGGCATGGAACATGTTTAGAACATGTTTCACAGAACATGTGTTGCTGCCGGTCATCCCTGACAGTCATCCCTGACCGCGCCCCGCCCCTGGGCAGCCACCGGGGTTGAGCCAAGCAGTCTCCTCTGAGGGGCGTCTCGGACTCTGCTGTCACTGTGAACAAACACCATGGACGGCCTTGTGTGCACGTCCTTGGCCGTCTTCCCCGCGTGTCCAGGGCACGGACCTGCGGCCCTGAGGTCGGTGGGTCGATGGGCTACATCCCTGTACTGGGCTAGGCGGTCCTCGTCCCCCCGGGGTTGGGCACCTGCGCCCCAGGCCCCGGCCACAGTGCCTGGTGGAAATGTGGGTTTTCCCAATCCGATGAGTGAGGCGGGGCATCTCGCTGCTGGGAGCCCACGTCCCCCTCAAGTGAGCGAGACCCGGCGCGGTGCGCGTGTGGAAGAGACGTGCGCTTTCTCGTTCACGGGCTGCTCGTCCGTGTCTTTCGCCCCTTTTCCCCCAGCTCGCCGGGCTTCTCCCAGGGGCTCGAATCTTCCCGTGTGTGAGCGGCATCAGTCCCGAGTCTGTGGCGTCACTGTGAATACCCAGGAGCCCTGACCTTGCTTGGGGTGCGTTTGCCACGCAGGCCTGTCAGTCTGACGTAGGCAGATGGGTTCGCCTTCGGCTGACCGCATCTGGAGGCTGAGTCACAGTTACAGAAGCTCTGGCCTCGGTCGGAGCGGGAGTGGCCACGGCTCCCCTGCGTTCGTGGGGTCCATCTCTGATCCATGTGGCGTCTGTGGCCAGCAGTGGATCCAGCTCCACCTTCATCCACGTGACCATGCACGTGGCCCCAAGCCACTGATGAAAAAGTCCCTCTCCCCCCCAACACCTGACAGCCGCCGTGGGCGCATGCTGTGTGTTCCTGGGCCTGACCCCGGGATTCCTGCTGGGCCACACGGTCTGTCTGTCCGCAGATGACCTAGCGCCCCGGTTTCGGTGAAAGGAGCTGCGTACCACGGAACACATCAGGGAGATCCCCCATCGTTCTTCCTTCCCAGGCTTCACCTGCCTTCTCCTGCTTGTTCATTCTTCCCTGCGAAAGAAAACCACTTAAAAGTGCTCGATCCTCCCCCACAAACCCCGGGTCCCCTTGGTTCCCCCGGGCGCATGCACGCTGTCCCCTCTCGCTTCTCTGCCCAGCAAACTCTCTTCTCTGAGCCCCTTCCCTCCAAGTCACCGAGCTCCAGCGCACGGGCCTTTTCTGTGCCCCTCGACCAAGCCAGACCTTCCCCACATGTCACTCCGTGATTTTCCTCACGCTGCTCATCTGCACATAAAGCTACTTCACACGTTTTATGTTAAATGCACAAGAAGGTAACATGGG